>CAXITT010000209.1:63394-80354 GCA_964033795.1 Lymnaea stagnalis | reverse complement strand
GTATAGAAATAGTATAGAGAAAAATATATATATATATATATATATATATATATATATATATATATATATATATATATATATATATATATATATATATATATATTTATATATATATATATATATATATATATATGTGTGTGTATGTGTTTTTAATGACGTTTTGCCTACCACCCCATTTGGTTCCAGACATTCTTGTTTCAGAGCATTCTGTATGTTGACTGTAATGTTACCCGAAGTTAAAGTCAACCCGTACATTACACTGTAGTCTGTACTGCTTATAGTTTACTTCATAGAAACAAAAGTCTTTCTCTTAGATTTTAATTTTTTTATATGTTGCTTGGCTGTCCCTCTAACAGAGTAACAGAATCAAAACGGAGTCAACAATGAAGGCTTCTTTCTTGTAGTTTCAGTAAAAGAAGTGCTTACTTGGGCCATTGTAAAAAGATGTGCTTATTTGGGCTATTGTAAAAAGATGTGCTTACTTGGGCCATTGTAAAAAGATGTGCTTACTTGGGCCATTGTAAAAAGATGTGCTTACTTGGGCCATTGTAAAAAGATGTGCTTACTTGGGCCATTGTAAAAAGATGTATTTTAAAAAAATGGATAAAGAAGATTGTTAGGGAATTTTGACTTTTTCAATGGTTACACATAAGAAATGGTCGATAATTTCCAAAAAATCCACTCAACAAAGAAAGCTTCTTAGAAATAAAATGCGTCTGTAAAAGAATTGTTAGTCAATGAAAATCTATTCGCATGGCCAAATTCTTGACCAGTATTTACCCCCCCCCCCCCACGTATCCCCCTCCTCACAAACAAACAAACAAAAAAAAACAAAACAAGAAAACTTTGAGAGACGATTTAACGTGTTCAATCTTAACAGAATAAAATTATTCACGATTTCCACATCTTGTTTTTCTTCAGATATTATTCTTATCTTCTGTGGAGTGGCCATGGCCAGTGTGGTTCTCTCTTTCTAAAACACAATTTTAATGGAAGGTGCGTGATGCCCAACACCGTCAGATGTCGTCTTTTTCTAAAACACAATTTTAATGGAAGGTGCGTGATGCCCAACACCGTCAGATGTCCAAAACATCAAAAGAACAACAAATAATTCATGATTTCTTTTCAAGCAGCATTATTAAATCTCGTATTACTTATTTCACTATTTATTTAACCAGGGACATGATAAGAATGTTTCTATTGATTACAAAAGCAATATAAAATAATAATATATGTTTGCTATCACTTGTAGTGAAACTATCACATTCTATAAGTTGATTAATTTCATTCGAATATGTATAGATGCTTAAAATATAATTTTAGAAATTTAAACACTTTAAACGGTATCAGTTAATATTTTCTTTATAACGAAAAAGAAAACATTTCGCAAATTTAAGACACCAGGGTTGTCTATATTATTTAAAATAAAGGCTTAATGTGTAATTTATATTATTTACACCACCAAATGCAATCTCCGGCAATTGTTAGCTCCTTCCGTTGTTATCTCCGTCAGTTGGTATGTCTGTCAGTTGTTATCTATCTCCATCAGTGAAGTTGGTCATAATTTGAGGTTCTTATCAGTTGAAGTGCTCATCAGTTAGTATCCATTCAAGAAGCCCACCATTAATTGATGTGCACTTCAAGTAGACTACCATTAATTGATGTGCACTTCAAGTAGACTACCATTAATTTATGTGCACTTCAAGTGGACTACCATTATTTGATGTGCACTTCAAATAGACTACCATTAATTGATGTGCACTTCAAGTGGACTACCATTAATTGATGTGCACTTCAAGTAGACTACCATTAATTGATGTGCACTTCCAATAGACTACCATTAATTGATGTGCACTTCAAGTGGACAACCATTAATTGATGTGCACTTCAAGTAGACTACCATTAATTGAAGTGCACTTCAAGTAGACTACCATTAATTGAAGTGCACTTCAAGTAGACTACCATTATTTATGTGCACTTCAAGTAGACTACCATTAATTGATGTGCTCTTCAATTAGACTACCATTAATTGATGTGCACTTCAAGTAGACTACCATTAAATGATGTGCATTTCAAGTAGACTACCATTAATTGATGTGCACTTCAAGTTGACTACCATTAATTGATGTGCACTTCAAGTAGACTACGATTAATTGATGTGCAATTCAAGTAGACTACCATAAATTGATGTGCACTTCAAGTTGACTACCATTAATTGATGTGCACTTCAAGTAGACTACCATTAATTGAAGTGCACTTCAAGTAGACTACCATTAATTGATGTGCTTTTCAAGTAGACTGCCATTAATTGATGTGCACTTTACGTAGACTACCATTAATTGATGTGCACTTCAAGTAGACCACCATTAATTGATGTGCACTTCAAGTAGACTACCATTAATTGATGTGCACTTCAAGTAGACTACCATTAATTGATGTGTACTTCAAGTAGACTACCATTAATTTATGTGCACTTCATTTAGATTCGCATACGTGTAAGAACAAATCAGTTAAGATGTCCATCAGTTAAGATGTCCATCAGTTAAGTGGCTATTAGTCAAGCGACCATCAGTCGAGGTAATTTCATAAAGTTACCCCGTCAACTAAGGTGGTCATCAATTTAAAAAGCCCAAAAGTGATGAGATTGTCTGTCGCGGTACATTTTAGTTAGGTGCCCATCAGTTTAGGTGCCTATAAGTGAAGTGTCCATCTGCCGAGATACATTTCAGTTAGATGCCGGTCAGTTTAGGTGACCATAAGGGATCTTCCATCTACCGAGGTACATTTAAGTTTGGTGCCCATCAGTTTAGCTGCTAAAAAGTGAAGTGTCCATCTGAAGAGGTACATTTCAGTTAGGAGCAATGTTTAGTTTCTCATTAGCGAAATGTCCATCTGCTGATGTAGATTTCAGTTGATTTGCCCATAAGTTTACGCGCCCATCAGTTGATATGTCCCTGAGTTGAAGTGCACGCCAGTTAATATGCCCATGCATTGAAGTGATGTAAGTTGATGTGCCCATGAATTAAAGTGCCACCCAATTGTTCTGCCCAGTAGCTGGGCTGTCCCTTAATTTAAGTTGAGACCTTGAGCTCATTGGCCATCCATATCAAAATACTATTCTAATTCATGAACACTCCATTTAGCATTACATATCGTATTATTATATGTATTAGCTTTAGACAAAGGTTTGCTGTTAGACGCCATTCACCATTACTTATCATACTAGTTGCTTGAGACTAATGCTGGCTTTTATAAAAAAAAAATTAGTTGACGATTACCATATGATAAGATTTATGGAACGTGGATTTACCAAATACATTATAATAGAATGAACAGTGTATATACTTCTTTGAAGAAATTTGCCTGTGCAACATTATCAGAGATATAAACATGTAGAACAATATCAGAGATAATGAACATGTACAACAATATCAGAGATAATAAACATCTTAGAATGCGCAAAATTCAGATATTTTATTTCTCTTCACATTATTGGTGTAATTTAATTTAAGTTCATTTATTAGTATATTGATTTCTTGATTTATTTTAAATAGTGTTTTGGTGTTCTTTAAACATATCAATCGTAATACAGAGTATGTCAGCTTATGGCATCGTAAGGCCTCACGGCATATGACAACGTATGTCATAATAAGTCGTCGTGTCCAAGCATGTGTCAGCGTGTTTCAGCGAATGTCATCGTATGTCAGCGGGTTTCAGCGAATGTCATCGTATTGCATCGTATATTAACGTCTGTAAATGTATGCCACAGTACATAAACTTATGCCAGCGTTTACGAAAAGCTAGATGACACAAGGTTACCTCACCGCTAAAACTCAAATACCGAGTGAATGCAGTTTTTATTACTAGTGAAAAAAACTTAAAATAACAGTAATACCATTTCATCTGAACAAAAGATGTGACTTATGTACAGAGTATTAAATAAAGCAATGGCAAGTCTTTAACATAGGGCAATTAGGAATCAATGGGTTTTAGAAATCCGATTTTTATGACTGATTAACTTGACGACGAGCTATGTCAGATTGATTGACAGATGTCCTTCTAGCCACACCCACTCGGTCGAGTGTCTTCTCTTCAATTTCTTTTAAGTTTAATGTGTAAGCGAAAGAACTGGAAAAATTAGTAGACGTGTAAGCAAAAGGCATGGCAAAATAGCAACGTTCTGAGAAAATGACATAGCAAAATTAGCGACTTTATAAGCAAAAGACCTTTGCAAAATTAGCTCATGTGTAAGCAAAAGACGGGGCAAAATTAACAACTGTGTAAGCAAAAGACCAAACAAGGCTGACAGATGCGTAATAGAGAAAACAAGGGGAAGAGTTTACTAGCTTGGATCTAATTCAATTTTTTTTAAAATCTGTTTCTGCAAACATAAAGTTTCTATTTAACAAAAAAACAAAACAACAAACAATCCATCCCACTTCTGTTTCAAAATTATTCACCAGTTGTCAGGTATGTATCTTATGTATCTTTGCATTTTAATAAGACTAAATGCATTTTAATGAAAAACAAAGAAAAACTAAGTGCACATTCAAAAATAGTTTTTTGTGACATATGTCCTTTACAATGACATGATGACGTCACAATGAGATGATGAAGTAGACGTCGCAATGAGATGGTGGTGTAGAGTCACAATAACATGATGGTGTAGACGTCACAATGAGATGATGGTGTAGACGTCGCAACAAGATGATGGTGTAGACGTCACAATGAGATGATGAAGTAGACGTCGCAATGAGATGATGGTGTAGACGTCACAATAAGATGATGGTGTTTTCGTCACATTGAGATGATGGTGTTTTCGTCACATTGAGATGATGGTGTAGACGTCGAAAGATAAAATCACATGGACCGTGACAGCAAATAGCCTCTCTCTTTACACCATTTGGATAATAATAATAATAAAGTTGTTTTTTTGAAAAACACGCACCATCCCCAAAAGCTCGAAGCGCCGTACAAAGTCAACCACATTAAAAAGAGAAATAAAAAAAATCTAAAATTTACCACATTTAAAATACAGACGCAACAAAATAAAACTACATACGAGCAAACCAAGTCAAAGTCTTGCATCCCATTTCAACCATAAGCAACACATGCCAATATACATTAACTGGAAAAAGATGTTAGATATCATCACCCCAGTAGGTGTTTGCGAAATAGATGTGTTTTTAAATCAGTTTTAAAGGACCCCAGTGTCTGGCTGGTTCTGAGAGCGACTGGAAGGGCGTTCCAAATAGCCCCAAGGAACATCTAATTTAGATGATACAGCCTGGCACAAGTAGTGTCACTGAAATTTCTTTGTGTCAAATTTATCAACATTTGGGTTTGAATTTAGAATTTTTTTCTGAAATAAGTTGTCGTCCCTGGGCTGCTGAGGTTGTTTATTTCTGTACTGGGCTTCCATGGGGATTGAGCTTCAGACCACATGGTTTTTAGATTGATTCAGTTTAGATCGCTAACATGAAGGCCAGAATAACTGATAAAGACTTCAGTTAGTCACGAGATCCAAGTATATACATTTTGTAAACGCTATCCTTCTACGTGCTTTACATTTCCCAGTTTAACCAATCACCCTAAGACCTAATGTCATCAAACTTTTATAGGTGGATTTTCTTTTAACTAGAGAAGGCAGTCATTGATATAAGATAGATGGATGAATTTGTAAATAAAGTATGAAGTACACAGATAAACATGTAACTAATGAAGGTGGATATTGTTATGAAGTAGATAGATAAAATTGAAACTAAAGAAGGCAGATATTGAGATGAAGTAGATCGATAGACTTGTAACAAAAGAAGGTTGATATTGAGATGAAGTAAGGAGTTTAAGTTAATTGTCTCTCGTCCAAACAAATTTATAGTTTTGTTTATATTTTGTATGGAAAGTTAAATTTTTGGCACCCAGCTATTTGCGCGCAAACCCACTTAGCACGGCTCTGGAAAGATCATCAAATGTTAAATATAACGACAATATCATTGCAGTTAAATACTTGTTTAAAAAACCTAGGTACCTGATAAAAAAAAATACTTAAGGGTCGAACATGTTGAGACGTGAAAATAGTTTCATCTGAAGCACGGTGTTCATTTTCGAAAGTTATTGCAACCTTCTCACCTGGGCAACTAAGTAGGGGGCGATACTTGAGTCCCCCCCCCCACCAACACACGCACACATTCACACACTCACAACAATAAACGATACTTGACGTATGACATATGATCTGTCCCAGTGTTATCAGGACTTTGTTCGAAAGCAACTTGTTCCAGGAAAATTTGTTTTAATGAAATTTGTAGGAACTGAAGTTTGTTGGAAATTTAATAATGAAAGGACTGCTTTCAAACCTAGTAAATGAAATAGCAAATCGAGGTATTTGGAAGCTTGAATTTAAGTACAGGACAAAAAGAATAGGACGTTTTGGCATAGAGCCTTCTACAGCGCACATGACAAATGAAAATATCACAAAGAACAGGGCACAGTAAACAATTGCATGTCTGTCTGTTCCTTGTACACATCAATCCCACATGATGACTACCTTAATGCCTTAAGATTTTTTCCTTGAAAATAAACCGAAGTCCTCTATCACTTGTATTATCTATATATAATTCCTCACCAAGACAACAAAAGTTATTTAGTCTTTTTATGAACTAGGCGCCAAAATGCCTCCCCATTAGTCTATTTATGAACTAGGTGCCATAACGCCTGCTCATCAGTCTATTGATGATCTAGGTGCCCTAACGCCTGCTCATCAGTCTATTGATGATCTAGGTGCCCTAACGCCTGCGCATCAGTCTGTTAATGATATAGGTGCCCTAACGCCTGCTCATCAGTCTATTGATGATCTAGGTGCCATAACGCCTGCTCATCAGTCTATTGATGATCTAGGTGCCATAACGCTCTTGCATTCACCAAAATGCCTCCCCATCAGAATGTTTATGCACTAGGCGCCATAATGCCCCCCCTCAAGAACGTTAAAAGGTCTTTCACTGATCCTAAAGTTTTAATTGAAGCTCTGAATTCAAGTATTTTCAAAAATTCACGTCTTAATGTTAAATATTTTTTAAAATTCTTGGCATTGGGCTCCTTAGACGGATCCTCCACTTAAGATTCAACAGGTTCCTAGATTTTAGGCCTACATCCCAATGAAAAGTATCCCCAATTTCAATGCCGATAGATGCACTAGCTCCTGGCGTAGCTACCTTCAGTGACGCTATGAATTGCCAAATATATTTTGCCTCTCTCTCTCTCATGATAAAAACGACACAGTTGTCCGAAAATGCCGAACATCCATAAACTAAAAAGTGATACCGGCTTGGACCAACCCATGCGCCCGCTTTCTGTTACCCGGTCCCTTCATGTCTTTGGCAATGGAGAACACGTTTACTTTTAACCCCCACATCCCCACACCCATCAGGTTTGAGACCCATTATTATCAACCATTGAATAACATTAACCCCAATTCTGGTGTCCCCGCTTTTCTTGCGGCCGTGCCCATGTGTCCCTTCAGCCACCCCTGAGCTAAGCCTTTGACAAAAGGCCACTGGCAGTGCACCCCCCCCCCAACCCAAGTACATTGTCTGAATGAAAGACTGGTAATGATCAAAGCTTTGTTCTGCGCAGCGCACGGGAAAGACTTTCATTCCCCCCTCAGCTAAGCCTTTGACAAAAGGCCACCGGCAGTGCACCCCCCCCCCCCAACCCAAGTACATTGTCTGAATGAAAGACTGGTAATGATCAAAGCTTTGTTCTGCGCAGCGCACGGGAAAGACTTTCATTTTTGTGCCCCAATAAAAACTTCCATTAAACGTTCATGACCGACATTGCCATAACGCAAATAAATAATTTAAAATGAATGTGCTTAACTCAAATAAGGAGAAGCACCAAAAAGGAATTTTGCACCCCAGCCTTTCTCATGCCCCCCCCCCCCAAAGTGCATTTATACTTCTCTCTTAGTTATCCAAGATTCTTCCATTTAGCATATAGTAATAGTGACATCTTATGAACAATACTAAATTAGACATCATGTTTCTTCTTAAGTTCAAAAATGCAATTGTGTTATTCTGAAACTTCTGTTATTGGTGTTTTCTATTAAAGATTAAGATCACAATTGTCACTTCACCTTACCACCGTGATCACACATAAAGAGGTCGAGCAGACTTCTTTACCTCGCAATGATCATTGTAAGTGGAGGGGAGTTTCAAGGTTGTTTCACCGTCAACAGCCGTGATTCTTTGTCATTAATGTCAGCCTGCTGAGTGGCGAGTCACTTGGTTCTCAGACAAGCCTGGACTCGGTGAAGTTTTGGTACGGTAAATGCCTGCATGTCCAGGAAGATTGTAAGGGAGAGAACAAGGACAGGAATATTGTTTTCTCCAAATATTAAAGAGTTGACTTTTGAACCACGTATAAAGTAATCATTTCTTGGGGTACTTAACGTGTAATCAGTCGAACTTTCTAAGATGTAATCATTTCTTGAGGTACTTAAGATGTAATCACTCGAACTATTTAGGATGTAATCATTTCTTGAGGTACCTTAAGGTGTAATCAGTCGAACTATTTAAGATGTAATAATTTCTTGAACCCCGTTTGATTTTTAAAAAAAATAATTATCTACATTAAGCTATAACTATTTGTTGAACTATTTAAGAGATTATCATTAGTTGAAACACGTTCGATGACATCATTTGCGAAATTGCTTATGACGTAATCATTTGTTAAACTATTCATGTCGTAATCATGTGTTGATCTACTTTAAAAGTATTCATTAATAAAAACATTTACTTGATTTTCTTTTCTTTTTATATTTATAATTGAAATATTCATTTGGGAGCCTAGTGAGAAACGTGCACAGTAAGGTGGCTAGTGGGAAAACTTGCACATTAAGGTGGCCAGTGGGAAACGTGCTCCGTAAGGTGGCTAGTTGGAAACTTGCACAGTAAGGTGGCTAGTTGGAAACTTGCACAGTAAGGTGGCTAGTGGGAAACTTGCACAGTAAGGTGGCTAGTGGGAAACTTGGAAATTAAGGTGACTAGTAGGGGAATTTGCATATTATTTTGGCTAGTGGAAAGCTGCACAGTAAAATGGCCGCCCATGGATCGAGGCACGAGGAAAATGTCGGAATTATACCCGAGTCACATTCCCCTATCCTCTTCCTCCCCCCCCCCTCTTCCCCTCTGCTCATACCTTCCCCCAAAATTCCTTGCCTCCTATTCCCGAAAAAATATGTATTTCGTTCTTTCTTTTTTTTTCTTGATATTTGCATATTATTTTGGCTAGTGGAAAGCTGCACAGTAAAATGGCCGCCCATGGATCGAGGCACGAGGAAAATGTCGGAATTATACCCGAGTCACATTCCCCTATCCTCTTCCTCCCCCCCCCTCTTCCCCTCTGCTCATACCTTCCCCCAAAATTCCTTGCCTCCTATTCCCGAAAAAATATGTATTTCGTTCTTTCTTTTTTTTTCTTGACAACGTAAAAGGTACGAGAACGCGACTCCGATGGTTCCTGCAAGATTCAAGCCCTGGTCGCACGGAGTCATACCCTAATCCTTTTGTCAAGACACTGGCAGACTCCTTGTCAAGACACTGCAAACTCCTAGTCAAGACACTGGCAAACTCCTAGTCAAGAGAATGGCACACTCCTAGTCAAGACACTGGCAAACTCTTTGTCAAGACACTGGCAAAATCCTAGTCAAGACATTGGCAAACTCCTAGTCAAGACACTGGCAAACTCCTAGTCAAGACATTAGCAAACTCCTAGTAAAGACACTGGCGTACTTCTTGTCAAGACACTGGCAAACTCCTAGTCAAGACACTGGCAAACTCCTTTTCAAGACATTGGCACACTGATAGTCAAGAGACTTTGACATTTTTAGTCGTTTTAATGCACAAACCTTTCCAAGTCACTGTAACATATTAGTAGATTTAATGGCTCTGTCCAAGTCAATAATATTTAATTTACTGGCTCAATATAAGTCGTGTACATGTCACAATCAAAGTCAATTCATTGACACATTCTTAGCTATGTCATTGGCACATACTTAGTCGTATCAGTGGTACAGTCTTAAGCAACACCGTCACATTCTTAGTCGAGTCAATGGCAAATTCCTAGTCAAGTCATTGGTACAGTCTTATTTGTGTCAATATAAACACTCCTAGTCGAGTCAAAGGCACAATCCTAGTCCACTCAATTGCACACACCTAGTGGAGTTAATGGCTCAATCCTAGTCGAGCCAATGGTACTCGTCTAGTCGAGTCATTGGTACACTGCTAGTCAAGTCAATGGCACACTCCTAGTCGTGTCAAGGGCACACGCCTAGTCGAGTCAATGGCACACTCCTTGGCATTCTTCTATTTTAATTATTTGCACATTCTAAATCGTGTAATTGGCACATTTCTAGTCATTTCACTGACACACTCTTAGTCATAGAACACTCATGGTCAGGTCACTGGAACATTCTCAGTGTGTCAATGGCACACTTCAAGTTAAATCACTGGCATATTCTTTTTCGTTACAAAGGCACACTCCAAGTAAACTCACTGCCACATATTAGTAGGGTTAATGACACAATACTTGTCAAGTCACTGACACATTCCTAGTCTTTTATAATTGCAAATTTTTAGAAAAGTGACTGGCCCTTTCTTAGTAGTATCAAGGCAAAACAGTTGTCTGTTCATTGTCACATACTTAGTCGTGTCAATGGCGCAGTTCTAGTCTTATATCTGGCACAATCTTAATCCTATCAAGGGCATTCTACTGGTCACTTCATTTGAAGATTCTTATTCGTGCCAATGACAGTTCTAATCAAGATATTGGCACATTTTTGTCATGGTTATGGCATGGTCCTATTCAAGTAAATGACACACTCCTAGTAAAGTCACTGACTCATATTTTGCCATGTGAATGGTACACTCGAAGTCAAGGAATTCTCAAATTTGTTCTTATGCTAAGTGCTCGGTCCTAGTAACGTCTCACGTCTCACTGGCACAGTACTAGTAAAGTCTCACTGGCACAGTACTAGTAATGAGAAAAGCACACTTCTAGACTTCTAGTAGGAACATTCCTACTCGTGCCAGTTACACTCTTCTAGTCAAGCCACTGGCATATTCCTAGTCGTAGTTTAGTCATTGTCACGTTCCTTTTTTATTAACTGCTGAAGTTGTGTCAAAGGCATACTCCTAATCAAGTCGCTGGCTTATTTTAGTCGTGTCAATAGCAGACTCCAGTCACTGGTAATCATGTTTCTTTTAATTGTAGACATTTTTTTCAAGTCACTGGCATGTTACAGTCGTTTTAATGGATCACTACTAGTAAAGTTGCGCACAATCTTAATTGTGTCACGTCACTTGCGCAATTGTATTCGTGTCAATAGCACTGACCTAATAAAATTGTGAACAATCTTTCTCGTGTCATTGGCGATGTGCAAGTCAAATCAATGACATATTATTAGTCTTCTCAAAGGCACACTCCTAGGCACGTCACTTGCACATTTTTAGTGGTATCGATGACACACTCATAGTCAAATCATTGGTACATAAGTAGTTGTGTCAATGACACTATCATAGTAAAGTCTTAAGTACATAATTAGACTGTAAATTGCATTATCCTACACAAATCATTTGCACATACTTCACACTGTCAAGGACACAGTCCTAATCAAGTCACTGGCAAAATTTTTTTTATTTTTTTGCACACTCCTAGTCAATTAAATGGTACACTCTTAATCAAGTCAAAGCACAGTCCTAACAGTCCTAATGTCACAGAGCTAAGTTGAGTTAAGGGAGTTAAGTGAGGTGAGAATTGGGACTTATAATTTATAGAGTATGGAACTTGCGAAGACGGACCAATCAGAGAAGAGGAATTAAAAAAAAAAAGGAATCATGGCGGTTGTTTCAAGGCCATGCTATTAATAGATTAATTATGTGATAAGATAATGAATAGGTTATGATTGTGATAAGTATTCTCTATTTGTGATTATAATTGCTTATTCGTGAGTGTGTATTAATAATAAATGAAAGTCACTATCTTTCACTGTACTCCACAACGCCTCCGTTGTTGATAGATATATAGTTAGTAATTAGCATTGTGGTAGTCTGTCTAAGTCTGAATTTATAATGAATGAAAGTCTGTGCACTGTGAGTGAATATAGACTTGACACCTAGCCAAATCAATAGTATAGTCCTAGCAGAGTCAATGAAATTTTCTTAATCGAGTTGATATCATATTCAGCGTCATATCAATAGCACAGTCCTGGTCGACTCAATGGCACAGCCATATTCAAATCACTGGCAAAATATAATAGGTGTCAATAGCACAGCCCTAGCCGAGTCATTGTCACGCTCCTGTTCAAATCACAGGCATATTCTTACTCGTGTCAATAGCACAGTCCTAGCTGAATCAATGGCACATTCTTAGTCGAGTCAATGGCACATTCTTTGTCGAGTCATTTGTACACACCTAGTCAAGTGAGGGGCACAATCTTAGTCTTGTCACTAGCATATTCAAAGCCGTGTCAATGGCACAGTCCTAGTCACGTCACTGGCATATTCCTTTTCCTGTCATCATCATACCCTAGTAGTGTGGCTGTCATGCCATTATAGTGTGACTTGTATAGTCTAGTCTGGCACACTCCTAGTCATGTTACTGGCAGACTACCAAGTTATGCCATTGACGCACACCTAGTCAAATCACGTGATTGATTCCAAGTTTTCTTTTTGCAATTACATGTACATTTGCAGGTCACAGTGCAAAGATGGGTGCTTGTTACTGTTTCTTTACCCGCGTGGTGTACATATAGTTTAACCTAACTCTTGTTAACCCAGAAAGTCATTCTATACTTGTGATTCATGTTTATATAATTGAATTATTATTTGAATATAATTATTACACAACGAACGTCTGTCAATTTATCCTGACCCATCGATTTTAAAGAGATCGATACTTTTGGTCAACATAACCCGGTAAAGTATCTGATTAACTTGTAGTTGCATATCACTTCACAAGCCCCCAATAACTTTTGCCTCTATAACTTTAGCCCAACTATCTTTTGCCACCATGACTATTGCCTCGATAACAATGGCCTCCATACTTTTTGCCTACATACCTTTTACCTTTTGCCTCCATACCTTTTGCCTCCATACCTTTTGCCTCCATACCTTTTGCCTCCATACCTTTTGCCTCCATACCTTTTGCCTCCATACCTTTTGCCTCCATACCTTTTGCCTCCATACCTTTTGCCTCCAAAAATTATGCTTCAATTACTATTGCCACAATAACTTTTGCCCCCATACCTCTTGCCTCCATAACGTTTGACTCTATAGCTTTTGCCTCCATACCTTTTGCCTCTATACCTTTTACTTCCGTAACTATTACACACCTAATTTATTGCCAACCCCCCAAACCTATTGCCTCCCCAATCCCTCCTTTCCCATTACCATTGTCAATCCCCAAATAACAATTCCCATAACACATATTGCCCCAACCCTTACCTGTACTCCACCATTACATTCAATGCCCCCCAGCTCACACCCTTTTGCACACCCACATTTCTATTGTCCGATTCCAAGAAGGTCAAGACAACACAACCAGGTTTACTGTACTGAACCGCCGATATCTTTTCGTACCTATGTCCCCTCCACCACCCCCATATGCACATGGACACAAGACAAAACAGACTAAAAAGATCCTGTTAACTGTGCAGTCAGTTGATTTATAAACAAAACAATCCAATGTTATCAAGGACAACAACATAGAAAATATATACGGTCGATGAACAGAAGGAGGCTGCAAGTATTTTATAAGTTCTAAGATTGTATCATTTCAACTGTTGATGTATAAAAAGGCGAAAAAAAACCATCTTATCGACATATTCGACTTTTTTTTTTGGATAAGGGTTGGTCAGTTGAATTGAAGCATTGAAAAATTACATAAAACTATTTCACTGACGTTAAGTCCTCTTCTTCTTATATATTTCAAGGGCCTAAGCTTAATGTATTGATCCTTCTTGCTCCTATATATGTAGATTTGCAAAGTTTCTGTGCTTGGTATTGAAGGCCTACTCAGCAAGGGTGTCCGGAAATGAGGTGTGTAAGACATGTAAGCCAATAGACACAAATGAGTCACGTGTTGTCGTATTGACTGTTCCTTTTGGAAAATTGTTTAAGTCCATGATTGTGTTCCACTTATAACTGACATAAGACCCCTATCTAACTGACATAAGACCACTATCTAACTGACATAAGACCACTATCTAACTGACATAAGACCACTATCTAACTGACATAAGACCACTATCTAACTGACATAAGACCACTATCTAACTGACATAAGACCACTATCTAACTGACATATGACCACTAATTAACTGACATAAGCCCACTATTTTACTGACATAAGACCACTATCTAACTGACATAAGACCACTATTTAACTGACATAAGCCCACTATTTTACTGACATAAGACCACTCTTTTACTGACATAAGTCCACTATTTTACTGACATAAGACTACTATCTAACTGACATAAGACCACTATCTAACTGACATAAGACCACTATCTAACTGATATAAGCCCACTATTTTACTGACATAAGTCCACTATTTAACTGACATAAGTCCACTATCTAAGTGACATAAGTCCACTGTCTAAGTGACATAAGACCACTATCTCACTGACATAAGGCCACTATCTCACTGACATATGTCCACTATCTCACCGACATAAGACCAACATTTAACTTACAAAAGTCCCCTATTTAACTGACATAAGTTTACTATCTAACTGACATAAGTCCACAATTTAACTGAAATAAGTCCACTTTTCAACTAACATAAGTCCACTATTTAACTGACTTAAATCCACTTTTTAACTGACATAAGTCAACTATTTTAATATTTCTGCACTGACAATCTTATCCGCTAGTTAAAGACTTTAAAAAAAAAAAAACAACTTATGTAAACTAAATTCTAAAATGAAAATTATTTCTATAAAATAATGAGTGACACAATAGGCAGACAAATAATATATAATTGTGGCACCAACATAGCAAGGATGAGTAAAACAATATGTAGAGATATATATGTGTGGTACCCGCATAGCTAAAATGAGTAACGCAAGAGATAGAAATAAATTTGTGACACTCACAAAGGTAATATGAGGCAGGCAATCGGTAGACATATATATTTTAGTTACCAACATAGCTGGTATGAGTAATTCAAAAGGAGATATTTGCGGCCCCCCCCCCCCCCGCACGAAAACGTCAATAGATTGCCGAAAATGCACCCTTACGTACTACAACTCCGTAGCGCCCATCAGCACCACTTCTCCTCACAACCCCTCCATACCAGCCCTTCCCCAGCAGCCCTCCCCATGTAATGGTGTACACTCTGAGGTAAACGGATGGCCTCAGCCTGGGATAATAACTAATGGGGTCAACCTGTGGGATAGACGTCTTATGTCAAACTTTAAAATTCAATGATGGTATCAACTTGTGGGTTAGACGAATGATGATGTCAAACATTATCATTAACTGACGGGGTCAACCAGTGGGATAGACTAATGATGTCAAACATTATCATTAACTGACGGGGTCAACCAGTGGGATAGACTAATGATGTCAAACATTATCTTTAACTGACGGGGTCAACCAGTGGTATAGACTAATGATGTCAAACATTATCTTTAACTGACGGGGTCAACCAGTGGGATAGACTAATGATGTCAAACATTATCATTAACTGACGGGGTCAACCAGTTAGATAGACTAATGATGTCAAACATTATCATTAACTGACGGGCTCAACCAGGGGGGTAGACTAATTATGTCAAACATTGGCATTAAATGATGGGGTCATCCAGTTAGATAGACGAATGATGTCAAACTTTAAAATTAACTGAGTGTGTCTACCCCCCCCCCCTTCTTTCCAAACCTCCTTCCTGGAAAGGCTGAGAATCTTACCTGTATCAGACCATTCAAATTAGCCAAAACAAATAAAAGTAACAAGTTTTTAAAAAAAAAATATATTAAATTTTCTGGGGCAAATTATAGGAACGAACTTATGTATAACAACCAACAGTTTTATGCATCAAATAAGAATGATATCAGAGAGATACAATCATTGTTATTACATTCAAGTTGTTTTGGTGTAATTGATTAAGAAGGGCATTGATAGAAATAAAATTTTGAGAAGTGCATTTATAGAAATGCAAAAGATTAAGATGGGCATAGGTAGAAATGGAATCACATAGTAGGGTACAGTTAAAAATGAAGAGATAAAGAAGGGCATTCGTAGAAATAAAGAGATAAGGAGAGCATTGGTAGAGATGCAACACATTAAGATAGGCATTTAAAGAAATGGGGAGATTAAGAAAGGCGTTGGTAGAAATGAAGAGATTATAAAGGGCATTGATAGAAATGAAGAGATTATAAAGGACATTGATAGAAATGAAGAGATTATAAAGGGCATTGATAGAAATGAAGAGATTATAAAGGGCATTGATAGAAATGAAGAGATTATAAAGGACATTGATAGAAATGAAGAGATTATAAAGGGCATTGATAGAAATGAAGAGATTATAAAGGGCATTGATAGAAATGAAGAGATTATAAAGGGCATTGATAGAAATGAAGAGATTATAAAGGGCATTGATAGAAATGAAGAGATTATAAAGGACATTGATAGAAATGAAGAGATTATAAAGGGCATTGATAGAAATGAAGAGATTATAGTGGGCATTGGTAGAAATGAAGAGATTATAAAGGGCATTGGTAGAAATGAAGAGATTATAAAGGGCATCGGAAGAAATGAGGAGATTATAGTGGGCATTGGTAGAAATGAAGAGATTATAAAGGGCATTGGTAGAAATGAAGAGATTATAAAGGGCATCGGAAGAAATGAGGAGATTATAGTGGGCATTGGTAGAAATGAAGAGATTATAAAGGGCATTGG
>CAXITT010000209.1:29449-62455 GCA_964033795.1 Lymnaea stagnalis | reverse complement strand
CATTATGGGTGTCAACTTAGGAAAAGTATTGGTTTATTACGGACGGTCGCTTACGAAGGGTATTGGTACATTATGGGTGTCAACTTAGGAAAAGTATTGGTTTATTACGGACGGTCGCTTACGAAGGGTATTAGTACATTATGGGTGTCAACTTAGGGAAAGTATTGGTATATTACGGACGGCCACTTACGAAGGGTGTTGGTACATTATGGGTGTCAACTTAGGAAAAGTATTGGTATATTACGGACGGCCACTTACGAAGGGTATTGGTACATTATGGGTGTCAACTTAGGAAAAGTATTGGTTTATTACGGACGGTCGCTTACGAAGGGTATTGGTACATTATGGGTGTCAACTTAGGAAAAGTATTGGTATATTACGGACGGCCACTTACGAAGGGTATTGGTACATTATGGGTGTCAACTTAGGAAAAGTATTGGTATATTACGGACGGCCACTTACGAAGGGTATTGGTACATTATGGGTGTCAATTTAGGAAAAGTATTGGTATATTACGGACGGCCACTTACGAAGGGTATTGGTACATTATGGGTGTCAACTTAGGAAAAGTATTGGTATATTGCGGACGGCCACTTACGAAGGGTATTGGTACATTATGGGTGTCAACTTAGGAAAAGTATTGGTATATTACGGACGGCCACTTACGAAGGGTATTGGTACATTATTGGTGTCAACTTAGGAAAAGTATTGGTATATTACGGACGGTCGCTTAAGTAATGCTTTGATAGAAATGAAGAGACCAGAAAGTCTAATAGAGTTATTTAAATGCAATTATTTGGAATCTTTACGCATCTTTTATAAATTATTAATATTGTAGGAACACATTTTTAAATTTGAGACTATTAATTGGATCTATTTAGTATGGTCAATTGCTGTGTTGGGTTTTTTGTTTAATGTATATTTTCTTAAAAGTCTCATACACAACTTTGCAACCAAAAAATACAACTTTGGAGGAGTCCTTTCTCATATGCAACTTTAATTTCATCCTCCCCATTAGAAAACTTAGATTGCATAGTTCCTCATGCACAACAGCGATTTCATCCTCCCAAAATATAAACTTTAATTACATCCAAAGTATATAGTATAATTGAATCCTTCTTCATATACAACTTTAATTAAATCCACATATACAACTTTGATTTCATCCATATGAACAACTTTAATTTCATCCAAATATACATATTTGATTGCACTTTAATCTAAAACGCTGATTGCACTTTCATATACAAGATTTTACTTCTTTCACATACACATCTTTGATTATATTACCATCTGCAACTTCAATAACATTAACATATACAGCATTTATTTATTTAGGTATTTTTATATAGCGCTTACCATAAAGCTCTAAGCGCTTTACAATTATTAAAAACATGTAAACTAAGTTTTAAAAAAATGAGACACTAGGATAGTAGCTACTATACTATAGAAACAATTAAAATGGTTATAAAACGAAGATACTTTGACACGTTTTGGCCTATACTGCAGGATCAACCCGAAACAGAAAATGAGGCAGGGCAAGGAGGGTGCATCACAGGTCATAGGCGGACCTAAACAGATGGGTTTTAAGGGACTTTTTGATGGCATTAATTGCATCCACCTACACATCTTTCATTGCATCCACATTGACAACTTCAATTGCATCCACATATACACCTTTGATTGCATCCACATATACACCTTTGATTGCATCCACATATACACCTTTGATTGCATCCACATATACACCTTTGATTGCATCCACATATACACCTTTGATTGCATCCACATATACACCTTTGATTGCATCCACATATACACCTTTGATTGCATCCACATATACACCTTTGATTGCATCCACATATACACCTTTGATTGCATCCACATATACACCTTTGAGTGCATCCACACATTAAACTTTGATTGCTACGGGCTCAAAAATTCTGACGATTGCACCTAGAAATCTTTCAGACTTGAGTTTATGTGAGTTTTTGTTGAGGTGCCCTGTGTTTATGTGTGTGAATGTGGAGGTGCCCTGTGTTTATGTGTGTGAATGTTGAGGTGCCCTGTGTTTATGTGTGTGAATGTGGAGGTGCCCTGTGTTTATGTGTGTGAATGTTGAGGTGCCCTGTGTTTATGTGTGTGAATGTTGAGGTGCCCTGTGTTTATGTGTGTGAATGTTGAGGTGCCCTGTGTTTATGTGTGTGAATCTTGAGGTGCCCTGTGTTTATGTGTGTGAATGTTGAGGTGCCCTGTGTTTATGTGTGTGAATGTTGAGGTGCCCTGTGTTTATGTGTGTGAATGTTGAGGTGCCCTGTGTTTATGTGTGTGAATGTTGAGGTGCCCTGTGTTTATGTGTGTAAATGTTGAGGTGCCCTGTGTTTATGTGTGTGAATGTTGAGGTGCCCTGTGTTTATGTGTGTGAATGTTGAGGTGCCCTGTGTTTATGTTTGTGAATGTTGAGGTGCCCTGTGTTTATGTCTGTGAATGTTGAGGTGCCCTGTGTTTATGTGTGTGAATGTTGAGGTGCCCTGTGTTTATGTGTGTGAATCTTGAGGTGCCCTGTGTTTATGTGTGTGAATGGTAAGGTGCCCTGTGTTTATGTGTGTGAATGTTGAGGTGCCCTGTGTTTATGTCTGTGAATGTTGAGGTGCCCTGTGTTTATGTGTGTGAATGTTGAGGTGCCCTGTGTTTATGTGTGTGAATGTTGAGGTGCCCTGTGTTTATGTGTGTGAATGTTGAGGTGACCTGTGTTTATGTGTGTGAATGTTGAGGTGCCCTGTGTTTATGTGTGTGAATGTTGAGGTGACCTGTGTTTATGTGTGTGAATGTTGAGGTGCCCTGTGTTTATGTGTGTGAATGTTGAGGTGCCCTGTGTTTATGTGTGTGAATGTTGAGGTGCCCTGTGTTTATGTGTGTGAATGTTCTCCACGGGACACAAATACACACACTTACAACTCGTGCCCTGTGTTTATGTGTGTGAATGTTGAGGTGCCCTGTGTTTATGTGTGTGAATGTTGAGGTGCCCTGTGTTTATGTGTGTGAATGTTGAGTTGCCCTGTGTTTATGTGTGTGAATGTTGAGGTGCCCTGTGTGTATGTGTGTATGTGGAGGTGCCCTGTGGTAATGTGGAGAAGGTTGTTGGGTTGTGGAAGAGGGGGGCATCGAAACATATCATTGATGAGGCGAGGCATGGGCCAAAAATCGTTTTGAGAGTCCCTGGTCTATTTCTCGGTTGGATCAGTCCTTGCAAAGTTTAATACATTTAAAAATAAATACCTGATGCAATGGATATGTGTCCATCGGGAGATTGGTTTCAGACACGGGAACAGTCATATTGGGTGTAGCATTGGGTGGCGCAGTTTTGGTCTCACTCGGAATCAACGAACAGATCACAGTAGCAACTGAGGTAACCAAAAAATAGAAATATCTTTAATATTTTCAAAACAAGTCAGCAATAATTATTATTGTTTCCATTGTCCGCTATAAGTTTAATTCCTCCTTTGTCAGCTAAAAGCATAATTCCTAGTTGCTAAGTTTTAAAACTAATGCTTCCTAAGTCAGAATTAAATCTTGTTCTTTTTTAGTTATTTAATGAGAAAACTCGATGGATCACGCAACACAATCTTTCAATCTCCCACCGATTGGGACGAAATATCAATCTTTCAATATCTCATTCATACGAATATGCATCTACCATTATTATCTCAGTCATAAGACAATATGTCTATCTATTTATATATCAGTCATAAGTTCATACATTTATCTATTATTGCGTCAGTCATACGAACATACCTCTATCTATTAATAACCTATCTATTAATAACTCAATCATGCGAGCAAATATCCATCTATTTAACTGTCAAACGTAAGATTCTGTATATATATATATATATATATATATATATATATATAAATATATATATATATATAAATATATATATATATAGAGAGAGAGAGAGATAAATATATATCTCAGTCATACGAAAATACATTGGTCAAGTAAGATCTAAAACATACCACTATATATCTAATTTTTAATATATCTGTCAAAGGACTTTCTACATCTAATAATCAGTCATGGAATCATACATCTATATCTTAATCTGTTATTCAAACGACCACACGTTTATCTATTAAACTGCAAGACATGAGACCATGCATTCATCTATTAATGTGTCATACAAACAGACTTTAATGTATTAATATCTCTTTTATCAACATTACATACATATACTAGAAAATCTCAGCGATACGACCTTGCATCTAAACATGAATCTTTTAGTCATGCTACCACGTATCTATCAGTTATCATCTCAGTCCCAAGACCAACAATTATACGACCTTGCATCTAAACATGAATCTTTTAATCATGCGACCACGCATCTATCAGTTAACATCTCAGTCCCAAGACCCACATGTATACGACCTTGCATCTAAACTTGAATATTATAATCATGCGACCACGTATCTATCAGTTAACATCTCAGTCGCAAGACCAAACATGTAACTTTTAATATTTTAGTCAAAGGTGTAAATCTGTCTAATAATCTATAAGTCATGGGGCCATTTATCTACATACATTAATCTGTCAGTATTTTTCCAAAATGTATATCTTAATCTGTCAGTTATATACACATGTATGCATACATATCTCATAATTTGTCGGGCATAGAAACATTCCTGTTGCTAATAACATATCAATCATTTTACAATACAACTATCTCACAAAATCTCTGTCATACAATCATATTTAGATATTAATACCTTAAGCATATGACCATACATTTTAAAAAGAACATCTCATTCATACGACCATACATCATTATAAAAACATCTCAGTAATACGACCATACATGTAGCAATACATATCTCTTTGACAAAACCATACATGTAACAATACATATCTCTTTGACATGACCATACATGTAACAATACATATCTCTTTGACACGACCATACATGTAACAATACATATCTCTTTGACACGACCATACGTGTAACAATACATATCTCTTTGACATGACCATACATGTAACAATACATATCTCTTTGACATGACCATACATGTAACAATACATATCTCTTTGACACGACCATACATGTAACAATACATATCTCTTTGACATGACCTTACATGTAACAATACATATCTCTTTGACATAACCATACATGTAACAATACATAACTCTTTGACATGACCATACATGTAACAATATATATATCTCTTTGACATGACCATACATGTAACAATACATATCTCTTTGACACGACCATACATGTAACAATACATATCTCTTTGACACGACCATACATGTAACAATACACATCTCTTTGACACGACCATACATGTAACAATACATATCTCTTTGACACGACCATACATGTAACAATATATATATCTCTTTGACACGACCATACATGTAACAATACATATCTCTTTGACATGACCATACATGTAACAATACATATCTCTTTGACATGACCATACATGTAACAATACATATCTCTTTGACACGACCATACATGTAACAGTACATATCTCTTTGACATGACCATACATGTAACAATACATATGTCTTTGACATGACCATACATGTAACAATACATATCTCTTTGACACGACAATACATGTAACAATACATATCTCTTTGACATGACCATACATGTAACAATACATATCTCTTTGACACGACCATACATGTAACAATACATATCTCTTTGACACGACCATACATGTAACAATACATATCTCTTTGACACGACAATACATGTAACAATACATATCTCTTTGACACCACCATACATGTAACAATACATATCTCTTTGACATGACCATACATGTAACAATACATATCTCTTTGACACGACCATACATGTAACAATATATATCTCTTTGACATGACCATACATGTAACAATACATATCTCTTTGACACGACCATACATCAATATAATAACCTCTGTCATACTGATATACTTCAATATAATAATCTGTTAGTCATACTGCCATACATTTACATATTAGACTGTCAAGCATATTACCATAATTCTCTATATTAGTATATCAATAAGTGGTCATATATTAATCCATTAATCTCCTCGACCTTGTAATAGACAGCAATGTATTAAAATGCCATCCATTCGACGATGCATGCATTTAGTTATCTGTCAGTCAAAAGAACATATATCTGTCTATTAATCTGTTAGTCAGTGTTCCAAAATGTATGTATCATTATTACAGTCATACGTCCATAATTATTTCTATTGATTTCTTAGCTATACGATCATATTTAATTTCTGAGTTGTCAAAAATACATTTATCTATTGATATCAAATCATATAACTAAACATATATCCATAATTATTATATTTATTATAATATGTAACTCATAATTATAAGGCAATTCATATATATATATATATGTACATATATATATTTACATGTCTGTTAGTCATAAGACCATATCTCTTCCATAAACCTGTCAGTCATACAACGGTACATCTATGTATATAAAGCTGTCAGTCATACCCCAATACATCTACCTATCATACCTTTCAGTCATACCCCCACATAACTATATATCAATCTGTCAGTAATACCACTGTACAACTATGTATCAATCTGTCAGTCACACGACCGCACATCATCTATTTATCGCTCAGTCATACTCCAATACAAATATGCTTTATTATGTAAGTAATACGACCTTATGTATGTATCAACCTTTCATTCATACCAACATACTTCAATATATTAGTCTGTCAGTCATATAACTATATATCTATGTATCAATGTGTCAGTCATACGACATATATCTATCAATATGTCGGTCATACGACCATACATTATGTAGCAATATGTCAGTATAATCTGTCATGTATGCATCTATGCATCAATGTGTCTATCATACAACCATATATCTATGTATCAATCTGTCTGCAATACTACCATGCATCTATCTATTAATCTATCAGACATACGACCATCATTATTGTATCAATCTGTTAGTCATACGACCAAACATCTATGTCATTCATTCGACATTATATTTATGCCAATCATACCACTATAAATATATGTATTAATCTGTCATTCATACTACATGCATATATGTATCAATGAATACAATCATATATCTTTGTATTCATACCTTTAAATATCTATGTATCAATATGTCAGTAATACTATCACGAATCTATGTACCAATCTGTCATTCATACCACCATACATATGTTGCATCAATATGTCAGTTAAACGACAATATATATGTGTATCAATTTGCATCTCATAACACCATACGTTTATATATCAATCTGTCATTTATACCACAATACATGTATGTATTAGTCTCTTAGTCGTACCACTTTCAATCTAAGCATGCATATATGTATCAGTGTTTCAGTCATACAACCATACATCTATATATCAGTATGTCAATCATACCACCATACATTTGTATCAATATGTCATTCATACCACCATGCATCTATGTAACCATCTGCCACTAATACCACCACACACCTATGTGTCAATCTGTCAGTCATAGCACCACACATCTATGTCTCAATCGCTCAATCATACCAACACTCATCTCTGTATTAATCTTTTAGCCAAATCACAATAAATTGATGTATCAATCTGTCATTCATATACCCTTACATTGATGCATCAATCTGGCATTCATACACCCTTACATTGATGTATAAATATGGCATTCATACATCCCTTACATTCTTATATTAATCACCTCCTCATTTATCGGTAATTTAGTTTTTAGTATTTGACCTTAACCAAATTAAGACAGCTTTACTCACATAAGCTTTGGATAATTAGTATTGACAGCGTTAGGTTCTCCATTCTGAAAGTGGTCTTCGGATTACCAGGCTTGTAACCAGCCGTGTCACTTGTGACCAGCCGTGTCACTTGTGACCAGCCGTGTCACTTGTAACCAGCCGTGTAGCTTGTGACAGCAATCTTGTAATTATTGTGAATTTATCAGTCTTTGGCTTCCTTTAAGTTCAGCAGCGTTGGAATTCACAGGGGCGTCGACAGCTTTTGAGTCACGGGATTGTCGCTAGCGTGTGTATTCATAATTTGCTTTTTCAGCAGCAACGATTACAACGAATGCAACAGCATTGAGATTCAAACTGTGTGTTAGGCTTAATAAATGTCACAGTGGATATGTCATAATCCTAAACTGCGTTACTTGCAGGACAACAGCGAAATTTTGAATAAGGATTGTTACTATAAAACAATGTAGCAAATAGGATGACTTTATCGATTAAATTAATGTAGAATTCACAACCTTATGTCTTACTTAAATCCATAGTAATGTTTACGGCTAAACAAAATGTCTAGAAATAAATATGAAAAAATTCAATGATATTTTCTGGTCCTTGTTTCCTTAAAACACACACTGGGAGGGGGAAAGCGTGCAGTGAATAAAACTCATACCCGCTCAGGAAAAGCTCTACCCTATAAGCGACTGAAGTGGGGACAACGAATAATCGAATACGTCCAAAGCGCGATTACGATTATAAAAACCGACTTCCTTACCTATGTAAGGGAAGGAGAGCAGAAGAGAAATATTTTTAAAAAAAATGTTAACCAGGGCTTAATAAAAAGTTTGGATACAGGCATTCAGAATACGCTGTCACTTGCCAGCGTGCAGTAGTTATAGGTAACTTGATCTATTGATCATATTCCTAAGTCTATCACAGACAAGTATTATGTTATATAACAGACAAATATAAAGGATACAACAGACAATTATAATGCTATATCAAGGGCAAACCTTTGAAAAATGTCCCTTTTAAAATTTGATTATTATCGATTAACTTAATTTATCATGGTGCATTTATAAAGGCGTATCCTAAGGATCCATTCTAACGGTCCTCTTTTAGGGCTTATCATAGGGATCCATTCTAACCATCCATTTATAAGGCTTATCCTAAGGATCCAGTCTAACCATCTTTTTATAGGGCTTATCCTAGGAATCCATTCTAACGATCAATTTATGGGGCTTATCCTTGGGATCCTTCAAACGGTCCATTTACACTGTTTATCCTAGGGATTAATTCTAACTGTACATTATAGTGTTTATTCTAGGTATCCATTCTAACGTTCTATTTATAGGGCTTATCCTAGGAATCCTTTCTAAGGGTCTATTTATAGGGCTCAACCTAGAGATCCATTCTAATGGTCCATCTATAGGGCTTATCCTATGGATCTTATTAGGGATCCATTCTAACGGTCCATTTACAGTGTTTATCCTAGGGATTAATTCAAATGGTACATTATAGTGCTTACCCTAGGAATCCATTCTAACAGTCCAATTTAAGGGCAATTCAAGAATCTATTCTAACGGTCAATTTTAAGGGTCAATGCAAAGAATCATATGGTCTAATCTTAGAGTACATTCTAACGGTCTAATGGGAGATTTAAAGATTTATTTCTAAAGTGTCCGGTTTAAGGTAAACAAATAATCACCTTTAGTCCCATGTCCTTAATTTGGCCCCTTTTACCAAAATGTAGGCTACATCTTTTTGCCATTTTGAGTGTACACATTTTTTGATCTTGGTGAAGTGTGCAGAAACGTTGTAATCGACTTCCCATATACCCAGTATCGCTCGTCTCAAATCTCCTAAACTCTCACAAACGCTGCAATAGGGGTTCTCAATCTCTTGTTCGATGCACACGTTGTGTATGTGGTTTAACATTTGATACATGACGGACGTTTAATTTGAATAAAGAGCTATCCTTACCATTTTTTTTATGACATTTGGATGTGGGTGACGCCCTGGGTGCAGGTGACGCCCTGGGAGCAGGTGACGCTCTGGGTGCAGGTGACGCTCTGGGTGCAGGTGACGCCCTGGGTGCAGGTGACGCTCTGGTTGCGGGTGACGCTCTGGGTGCAGGTGACGCGCTGGGTGCAGGTGACGCCCTGGGAGCAGGTGGCGCGCTGGGTGCAGGTGACGCTCTGGGTGCAGGTGACGCCCTGGGAGCAGGTGACGCTCTGGGTGCAGGTGACGCTCTGGTTGCAGGTGACGCCCTGGGTGCAGGTGACGCTCTGGGTGCAGGTGACGCTCTGGTTGTGGGTGACGCTCTGGGTGTGGGTGACGTCTAAGGTTTTAGATTACAGCTCTAGATGCCGGTGACGGCTATGGGTGCCGGGGCGCCAGTAAATTGGGTTGACGCCACAGGGCGTGGGTCATGCATCTGAGTGCGGTTGACACCACATAATGCTATTGACGTCAAGGAATGCAAGTGACGTCAAGGAATGCAAGTGACGTCAAGGGATGCAAGTTACTTCAAGGGATGCAGGTGTCGCCGCTGGGCTCGAGTGACGCATCTTCTTGTCAATGACGCTACAGGATACTGGTGACATCACACTGTGACGGTGGGGGGGGGGGGCTCAAATGGGTACAGGAGGCGCCCTAGGCCTGAAAGGTATTTATTAATAGTTCTATAGAATTTGTAGGATTAAGGGTGGACCTAGGACTTACTATGGCAAACTAGATTTTAAGATGTTCCGCATCAAGTGAAATCTGAACATAAGAAGACTCAACCAACAGACAACCCATCCACAAAACAACCACACACATTAATGTACGTTGGACTGTTAACAATCTATAGAATATCCTGTTAAAGGATTATTGATGTGTCTTCAGTCTATTATAATTCCAGTAGACCAATGTTTTATTTGGAGCGCTATAATACTGTTTTAGACCCACTGCTAAGGACATCGTGGTAGAAAAGCAGAAATTTCCTTTAAAGGTCTGCATACGTTAAGATCACCGTTTGAAACAAGGGGAATCACGTGTCTTTAGAATGATTGACATTTAATGGTTTTTCCAAATGGCCCCACCTGAACAAGAACACCTTCCAACGCCCCCCCCCCCCCTATCAGCTCTCTCCCTAAAATCTCACCCGAACACCTTTCCTTCAGTGCACCACCCTAACACAAACATTAAAGGTCTGCATACGTTAAAATCACCGTTTGAAACAAGGGGAATCACGTTTCTTTAAAATGTTTGACATTTTATGGTTTTTCCAAATGGCCCCCCCTGAACAAGAACACCTTCCAACCCCCCCCCCCCCCCCAATCAGCTCTCTCCCTAAAATCTCACCCGAACACCTTTCCTTCAGTGCACCACCCTAACACAAACAATTCGAGATTAAGAGAACCTCTAAACTCTGATCTTGATGTTTGTTTTTGTTCAGTGACGTAACAAGAGTTTGTTCCGTCCTCACTCACGGCCTGGGTCCCTGACTTCAATTCATTATGAGGACTTGTTCTATTAAAGAACTATAATTAGTTATATGACTACATTTAGTCATACGTCTAGATTTAGTTATTGGACTACATTTAGATATAGACCCAAATTTAGACATGGGATTGGGTGTAGTTATAGGACTACATTCAGATATAATTGGATTACATTTCGTTTTACCACTAAATTTAGTTAGAGGAAAAAAAATATATATAGGACAATTTTTTAGTTTTAGGACTATATTTAGAAATAGGACTACGGCTAGTTATCAGTCTACATTTAGTTATTTAACTACATTTAGTTATAGGGCTATATTTAGTTGTAGGACTTCTTTAGTTATATGACTACATTATTTATATGACTACATTTAGTTATATAACTATATTAATTTTAGGACTAAATTTAGATATAGGACTACTTTTGGAAAGGGTTCATTGGAAATACTCTGGCTGTCCTCATTGAACTTTTCAACTTTTGTTGTGTCAAATGTTTTTGTTAGACCAAATCTCTGTAGCTTCGCAATCTCTCCCAAATAGCTGTTTAACTGAATGCAAATGAATGCCGTTCTCACACAATGAAAGTGTTCACAATACCCGTTTCCCAATGAATGACGTTAAATAGCCGTTAAAACTATCAACGTCCCGCAAGAGACCTTACGTAATGGCCTTTTATGCTGGGAAAGTGAACCAAGTCCTTGGCTTAAAATAAATAAACCATATTCATATTGTTTTGTTAAGTTAAAAGATTAGGGATCATATTTATATGCCTTGGTTAATCTAGAAGAGTAGTGACCGTACTCTACTGCCAAGACTAACTACTACGTTGGTAGATGATGTCATATGGGATGATTTCATATGTGATGGCGTAATATCGGATGATATCTTAAGAGATGATTTCTTATTGCATGATGCCCTATGAGCTGTTGCCCTATGACATGATGTCCTATGAGATTATGTCCAATGAGATGGTGCCCTATGACATGATGTCCTATGAGATTATGTCCCATGACATGATGCCGTATGAGATGATGCCATATGACATGATGCCTTATGACATTATGCCCTATGACATGATGCCCTATGAGATTATATCCTATGACATGATGCCCTATGACATGATGTCCTATGAGATTATGTCCTATGAGATGGTGCCCTATGACATGATGTCCTATGAGATTATGTCCCATGACATGATGCCGTATGAGATGATGCCGTATGGCAATGATGCCCTATGACATGATGCCCTATGACATAATGCCCTATGACATGTTGTCCTATGAGATAATGCCCTATGAGATGATGCCCTATGACATGATGCCCTATGACATGATGTCCTATGACATGATGTCCTATGACATGATGTCCTATGACATGATGCCCTATGAGATGATGCCCTATGACATGAAGTCCTATGTGGTTATGTCCTATGACATGATGTCCCATGATATACGCTGATCGGCGAGATATGTTAAAAGACTTTATTAGAAGATGATATTATGAGATTATGATAGTGAGATTGTGATATTAGATAGTAAATTCGCTAAGGTTACTGTACGTTAAATTCATGATTAGTTTTGTTGGTTGTATTGTCATTGTGTTTCCTTGGGCACATCCAAACAAGGCTGTGTGTATAAATTAGACAAAGTCTCACTGAGCGTAAGGGAGCACGTGACATTTTTAGCCAAACACTAGGTAGCAAGGGAGGCAACCACTTACATTTTTTCTACTGATTATTATTTTACCTGTTCAGTTTCTCCCCCTGAACATCTTGAACTTGACGTGAATATTTCTTGGCCCTCTTGATAAGATTAAACCTGGTGGGTCCTTCATGGAGGCCGTCAACTCTTAACATTAATATTTAAGGATTTAGATGATTGTTACCCAGGACCCCTGAAAGAACATTGACCCCGGGCGTGGGTGGTGTTATGCAATTATACATTTATCAGTGCTTCTCAACATGGGACCTCCGCCACTGGATTTATAACTTTATAATGGGATGGGGGTAGAGATGGAGATTTATTATAATTTTTTTATGGTAAAAAATGGGGAGAACCAATATTAGACAATATATGAAGGGTTTGTTCAACCCTAGACGGGATATATTGTAAACGTGTTATGTTAGACAGGACATTAAGGAAATGGTAATCTTGACAGGATATTAAGGAAATGGTAATCTTGACAGGACATTATGGAAATGGTAATCTTGACAGGAGATTAAGGAAATGGTAATCTTGACAGGATATTAAGGAAATGGTAATCTTGACAGGACATTAAGGAAATGGTAATCTTGACAGGAGATTAGGGAAATGGTAATCTTAACAGGACATTAAGCAAACGGTAATCTTGACATGAGATTAAGGAAATGGTAATCTTGACAGGAGATTAAGGAAATGGTAATCTTGACAGGAGATTAAGGAAATGGTAATCTTGACAGGAGATTAAGGAAATGGTAATCTTAACAGGACATTAAGCAAACGGTAATCTTGACAGGAGATTAAGGAAATGGTAATCTTGACAGGAGATTAAGGAAATGGTAATCTTGACAGGAGATTAAGTAAATGGTAATCTTGACAGGAGATTAAGGAAATGGTAATCTTGACAGGAGATTAAGGAAATGGTAATCTTGACAGGAGATTAAGGAAATGGTAATCTTGACAGGAGATTAAGGAAATGGACAATAATGAACAGGATTTTAAGAAAGTTGGTACTGTTGGTCAAGGTATTTTGGAAGGAGTTAATGTTGATTAGAATATTTTACTAAACCTGTTTTGGTTTGTAAATTACTGAAATAAAACGTATGTCCATTGTACTCATTATTAAACATTGTATCATATAATTGCGAGTCTCAGGGCCAAAACAGCCAGTCAAATGGAAATTCTATTTCCAAGAGAGCATTGGAATCTTTCTCTCTCTCTCTCTCTCTCTCTCTCTCTCTCTCTCTCTCTCTCTCTCTCTCTCTCTCTCTCTCTCTCTCTCTCTCTCTCTCTCTCTCTCTCTCTCTCTCTCTCTCTCTCTCTCTCTCTCTCTTCTCTCTCTCTCTCTCGCTCTCTCTCTCTCTCTCTCTCTCTCTCTCTCTCTCTCTCTCTATCTCTCTCTCTCTCTCTCTCTCTCTCTTCATGTCTCTCTCTCTATCTCTCTCTCTCTCTCCCTCTCTCTCTCTCTCTCTCTCTCTTCTTCTCTCTCTCCCTCTCTCTGTCTCTCTCTCTCTCTCTCTCTCTCTCTCTCCCTTAACGCCTCAACTAAAGGTGGGAAACATTAAATCTTTACACGCTCTTTATGAGGGCGGGGGAACAATAAAATGTGAGATAATATAATGTATGTCACTCAAATGTCATTATTATGGATGTCACTCAAATGTCATTATTAGGTATGTCACTCAAATGCCTTTATTTTGTATGCCACACAAATGTCATTATTATGTATGTCACTCAAATGTCATTATTATGTATGTCATTCAAATGCCATTATTATGTATGTCACTCAAATGCCATTATTATGTATGTCACTCAAATGTCATTATTATGTATGTCACTCAAATGTCATTATTATGTATGTCACTCAAATGTCATTATTATGTATGTCACTCAAATGTCATTATTATTTATGTCACTCAAATGTCATTATTATGTATGTTACTCAAATGAGATTATTATGTATGTCACTCAAATGTCATTATTATGTATGTTACTCAAATGAGATTATTATGTATGTCACTCACATGTCATTAGTATTTATGTCACTCAAATGGCATTATTATGTATGTCACTCAAATGAGATTATTATGTATGTCATTCACATGTCATCAGTATGTATGTTACTCACATTTCATTTTATGTTGGTAACTCTCAGTATCTCATATATTATTATATCAAATATGTATTTTACTTGTCTTAATTGTGTATATCAAGCATATGTCATTAGTATGTATGCCACTCACATGTCATTAATATGTATGTCACTTGCGAGTCATTGTTATGTATGTCACTCACTCGGCATTAGTGTGTAAGCCACTCACATGTCATTATGATGTATGTCAATCATATGTCATTATTATGTAAGTCACTCACTTGGCAATAGTATGTAGGCCATTCACATGTGATTATGATGTATGTCAATAATATGTCATTATTATGTATGTCACTCACATATCATTCTTATGTAAGTCACTAACATTTCAATATTATTTATGTCACGCACATGTCAGTATTATGCATGTCACTAACATGCCATTATTGTGTATGTTACTCAAATGTCATTATTATATATGTCACTCAAATGTCATTATTTGGAAAGTAACTCATGTGGCATTATTATATATCTCACTCACAAGTCTTTATTTTGTACTTAACTCACATGTCATTTTATGTATGCAACTCACACGCCATTATAATGTATGTCACCCATATGTCATTACTACGTATCTCACTCACATGTCATTATTATGTATGTCACTCATATGTTATTATTATATGTTTCTCTGTCATGTCATTATCATGAATGCAGGTCACATGTCATTATTACGTATGTCATTCAAATATCATTATTATGCAAGTTACTGAAGCATCATTATTATATAAGTAAATCACATGTCATTATTATACAAGTCACCCACATGTGTTTATTGTGTATGCCACTCACATGCCATTTTTACGTATGTCCTTCAAATATCATTATAAGATATCTGTAACTGACATGTCATTATTATATATTAAACTAACATATCTTTATTATGTAAGTCACTTACGTGTCCTTTTTACGCATATAACTAAATGTCATTTTTATGTTTGTCACAGAAATGTAATTATTATATATGTCACTCATGTGTCATTATTGTGTATGTCACTCACATGTCATTATTATGTATGTCACTCACATGTCATGTGTATGTATATTACTCACATGCCATTATGTCACTCACATGTCATTATTATGTATGTCTCTAATATGTCATTATTCAGACACCGTACAAACACTAACCTCTCTATGTGGATACTGTGACAAAACTGATATCAGGTACGTCTAAATCTAAATCTGAATAGGCACGAGGAATGTCTTACGTCAGTAACGTTTTTGGGCGAAGTTCAGTTGTCCCCCTTGGTTCTTTGTGTTTAGAACCAAATTTGTTGTTTTACTTTTAAGTCAAGCTGAGTTGTCTCCCTTGGTACTTTGTGTTTATAAACAGAATTGTTAAGTAAATTTTAGGCCAAGCTGAGTTGCCTCCTTTTGTATGAAGGGTTTGGAACCAGGCTAACTGAGTAACTTTGCAGGCAAAGAACAGTTGCCACCCTTTTGATCTTGGGTTTAGAACTATAGATGTTGAGTAACTTGTAGGCAAAGCTCAGTAGCCTCATTCGGTTTTTTGGGTTTAGAGCCCAATTTGTTGAGTAATTTTTTTAAGCCAAGCTTTGTTGCCACCCTTGGTACTTTGGGTTTAGAGCCAGACTTGTTGAGAAACATTTTGGGCTAAGCTGAGTAGCCTCCGTGTGTATTTAGGGTTAAGAAACAGAGCTGTTGAATAACTTTCAGGCCAAACTCAGTTGCCTCCAATGGTACCAAGGGTTTGGAAACCAAAGTTGATGAATAAATTTTAGGCCAAACTCAGTTGCCTCCAATGGTACAAAGGGTTTGGAAACCAAAGTTGATGAATAAATTTTAGGCCAAACTCAGTTGCCTCCAATGGTACAAGGGGTTTGGAAACCAAAGTTGATGAATAAATTTTAGGCCAAACTCAGTTGCCTCCAATGGTACCAAGGGTTTGGAAACCAAAGTTGATGAATAAATTTTAGGCCAAACTCAGTTGCCTCCAATGGTACCAAGGGTTTGGAAACCAAAGTTGATGAATAAATTTTAGGCCAAACTAGTTCATTCTCGGCCTCCTAAACCCTTAATATATCAAAATGCACCATTTAGTTCAAGGTCGGGCTCCAAACCCTTAAATATACCAAAGTGAACCATATAGTTCATAGTCAGCCTCAAATTTCTTAAATAGACCAAAATATACCATCTAGGTCGTAGTCGGCACCCACACCATTAAATAGACCATAATACACAATTCATTCAACTACATGGTTGCACAAAATGAACTCAAATTGTGAGACTTTTCAAAATAGTACGTCAATATGCATCGCTACAGATGCTAGTAGCCATGTGACCCATTCAAAAGCCTCATATTTTTCGTCAAATATACAGAAAAATTAAGTTCTTAGAAGGCCATTGACTGCATGAACAATTAGTCGTAATTTTAAAGGTTGCAGAGTGGAGGTGAACAATTGAAAAGATATGTTGTCATTCTCAACAGGTCTATGTGCAAAAATTAATTTTGATAGAATGACCTGGAATTCGGTCAAATAGCGTTCCGAAGATTTTACCATACACCTAAGCGGCAAACACAAGCAAAAGCTAAGTTAATATACATGAATTTAAAGCAAAGGTGAGGAACATTTGGTTGGACTCAGCATTTGAAAATATTTGAAGCTCTAACATTATTTTAAGTAATTCTTCAAAATTTATAGAGCAGTTAAAATTATTTTATTGCGGTATCACAATAAAAAATTTAATCTCGATGAGATCTCAGATAAACATGATATCAATGAATGTGTCACAGTCGTTCTAACAGAGAGCTGTCTGTGGCATCAAGCATTTCCGTGAGTAAAGAGAATGGCCGTAGCCCATCGATCTTACAGTGAGCTGTCTGTGACATCAAGTATTTCATATGAGAGCACGACCACGCATGATATACATCACTACATCCAACACATTTAGACGTAGACAGAAAGCCGAGATCGGCGGACGTTAATGGATTTACAGTTGCAAGCTTTATGGTGTGGATAGCTGGCCACTAAAAGAAGGTCATTGCGTTGATTGAGCTGTCCACTTTGTGAGGGAATTTTTTGGGAAGTTATTGCATTTCGTTTCACTGCATTTACCGGTACCATGTGTAGCTTATTCCTAATGTTTATTCTTTGATAATCATCTTGTCTTACACTTAAAACTATCTGTTTGATATGTTTCCTTTTTCTTTTCAAAAACACTTTTAATTTTAATTCGTTATGGTCCAATCTCTATTTAAAATGTAATTTTTAAAAGTAATCTTGATAAAGAGCTAGTGAGGGAAAGTCAAAAGTCAATAAGGACAATGCAGTGCTGTTTGGGAAATAATAGGGTGTGAGTGGGGAAGGATTTAGGTAGAAGAATGACATTGGTAGGGTGCTGTGAGTGAGTGGACAGGGTGGAAGGGGTTGGAGGGTGGCAAGGAAGCTATTGGGAACTTGTGGGGGTGCATTTGGTTATGTTTTAAAGCCAAAGCCCTCGTTTGGACATAAGATATTTAATAGGCTCAAAGTTGAGATGTAAATACAGTAAATTTTAAACTTAGAATAAAAAAAGTAGGTGGGAGCAAATGTGAAAAAATAAATGGGGCCTCCGAAAATCATGCGACTGTTTGTTCAAAGGGTCAAGCACCATGTGTTGAATGCTGCATATGTAAAGGCTATTGACACTGCTTCATTGTGTCCCAGGTGCTGAGTGCCTTGGTTCCCTACATTACTGGCGTTCATGGCATTTCCATGTTTCAGCAACGTCTAATGTCTACGTTTTGTTCTCAGCGTGAATCTGGTCACCACGGTCAAAACGACGTCCAGCACAACTACTTTAGACCACGAATGTATTGAATAACGTTGAGATGGGTAAATCTACAAATTAATATTGGATTCCAGAGATTGATGTAACATGACCTAACACTGTTGTCATGTGCATTGATGAGTTTGACCTATGACCTGGGGACTAATCTTGTATTCCTTGTTGTAGGAAATCTCAAATTTTATAATGTTAGGTTAGGATATCCTATTTTGTTTATATAGAGTGTGCTACTTTTTATTGGTTGGGAATTGTCGTATTTGTCACAAAATGTTTTTACCGCGTTTAGATGACTTCATACTTTCTAATTTACTTCATACTCTCATATTTAATTTCATAAGAATACAAAATCATTCGTAACTGGTTTGATCAGTAATCAATTTATAAGTAAGTCTATCAATCTCATCAAAAAATGTGAGATGCCCTAGATAAGGAAGTCATCAATAAATGGGATTCTTATAAGGCTGCATCTATAGGTACCCGGGTAACTATGGTTGCCAATAACTATTCGCACCCGGAGTGGCTCCGTACATATTAAATGGCTACGGAGCCGGGTGTGATAATAATAATAGTATGAAAATTATTTTTTTAAATTGTTTTTTTCTCCTTGTTATTTCATTGATTCATAGTTTTATTCTTTATAGTTGTTTTTTTTACTTTTGCTTTGTTAATTTCTCTTAGTAACGGTAGATTTTTTTTCTTTCTTATTTTCTTTTTAGTTTAAGCCATTTTCGTCGATCAATTTTTTTTTTAAAATCTAGTAATGAAGATGATTTAGATACATTTATTGTTTTCATTTGAATTTTAGAAGAGAAATATAATATTAATTTAATTATTAAAATTAAATCCTTTATTTGAGATTATTTACGTGTATTGTTAAAGTAAAAGATTTAATCTCACAGTACTTTATGAATTATAATTAGGTATTCTAAATAATGAAAATTTCATTTATAATGAATTAATGAATTAATTTCAAATATTCCTCTAGAGAGCTTCGCCTAGTCAGAACAAAACCACCAATTTTAAACCTTTTCCTTGGCACTGGGAGTCATACATGTGGACAATTACTGTTTTTCCTTATATCTTGAATCTCCTTTCAACAACCTTTCTCATTTGACTTGACCTAATTCACAAGGTAGTTGCAATGAACATCTTAAAGTTAAAGGATGCCATTGTATAAAGCATGAGGACACTTATTTTTGGAGGACTAGTCTTTTTTTTTTTTTAACCATATCTGTCTACTGGGTCTAACAGACTGGTACATAATTTAAAATTTAATAGAAAAAAAAACCCTTAACTGACTTGAGAACATTTTTGTTTGGTTGATAGTTATTTGAGTTGTGTACTCAAGTAATCCATAAAATAAATTTGGGGCCAGTATGGAGTAGGCAGCCAATAAACTCATTCATTAAGATCACATCGTTCCTTTGCCATTTGTCTCCTTTTACTTTCTAACCTTCCTTGTTGGTACCCATACAGTTAACTATTGTTTGTATCATTTCTTCATTTAAGTACAGAAGTAATGATTGAGTGGGAGCAAATATATGTGATCTGTGAAGGGAGTTTGGTTTCAAGGCAACTAAGACGACTAAGTCATGCCACATTGAAAATAAAATACTGATAATCTAAATAAATAGAGCCATTGAAAAAATATAGTACATACAAACCATACACAAACAGAAAGACAAAATCCACTAAATTTTTTTTTTTTAAATTTGTTGTGACTTTTATTGCAAAAAATTAAACATTTAATACCAATTTTGACTTTACACAAAATGAATAGAGACAAATTTGTATTGCATTGTATTGTAACTTATTGTACTGTATTGTAAATGAAACTTGGCATACACATTAAGAATAACATTGACAAAAAGTTTAAAGAAGATTGTTACACAGCAGTTATTGGAAGTGTTACAAATGGCATGTATGTGGGGGTCACATAAATATTTGAGAACTCTTCAGGGGTAGCAAATGTAAANGTAGCAAATGTAAAAATATTATAAAACTTTCTAGTTAGATATATATATATATATATATATATATATATATATATATAAAAGCCTCTTGAATTTCGTAAAGATTATCAATGAAAATAAGCATGCAATATTTGAAAGCTGTAGCTATAATACTTTTCCTCCCAATTCAATTTGGTGTTCCTTAAAAATCAGGAAAATGCAAAATTGAGAAAAATGAAAAAAAAAAGGATAAAATTGTGTTTTTTTAAATTAGAGGCTGCATGAACGATATAGGATGCATACCCCATGTACGTAGATCCTTCAGGATTTAAAAAAAAAATTATAAAACTAAGACAGAAAAGATAGAAAAAAAAATTAACACACGAACCTAATAAATAAAATACATAAATACAAACATTCTGAAAACTTTTCCTATGAGACATTTAATTTGTTTAAAAACAAATCCATCATAAAGTAAAGAATCTCAATATAAATAAGCATGCAAAGTTTCAATTATGTAGTTCCAAAACTATTCCTCCTGATTCATCAATTGATGTCAGGAAAAAAAAATGGGGCAGCTATCTTTTTCTTTTCAGGGTAAAATTTTGCTTTACCTTTGGTCGCACTCTGTCAAAGTTAACCTTCCCAAAGGAATTAATACTATTTTCAGTTTAAATTTTTTCTAAATTATTTGCAGCAACTGTTTCCTCGTGGGAAAAATGAATGTCATTTATATCAACAAAATCAATTAGTTGACTTTGAATGAAAATTGTTTGTGGTTCACCTTCATCAAGTTGTGACGCTGATTCATTTTCATCTAAATTTTCAGGACTTTTCCAGAGACTTATAAAAGTTTCAAGAAAGGATATTTTCTCTACGAAATCTTGTTCTCCTTGCATCGCCAAAAAATTTGCCAAGCCCATACAAATTCTTTTAGCATGATTAAACCGACCCTCTTGAGTCTTAAAATTATTGTTTCTAGTAGATACAATTTGAGAAGTTACTGAACCACTAGAAGTAGAAGCAACCACTCTAGGAACACTATGTTTGCTAAAACGGCATGGAATTAACTCTGAACAAAATTCTGGAAGCTGTAAATGTCTTCAAACTGAAAAAATATGTCTGCAAGGTAATGCCATCTTTTTAGCAAATGAACAATTACATTGAACTGATGTTGAGCTAAAAATACGTTCCTTATAAGCTACTGAAAAAAGTTCTGCTTCTCCAGGGACAACAGAGTACGGAACAATTTGACAATTTGAGCTGATTGAGCAATAGAACAACAGCAAAGGAAGTAGCAACAGTTTCAATCTTATTTACACTTTCAGTATTATCAGATGACGCATACTGAGCTGTGTTTGAAGCAAGCAATCTTAAACGATCACATACTGTAATTTTGCAGTTGTCAAAAGACATAAGGTTACGAAGAGCAGATGAAAAAGAAAGATAATGAGTCAAACTCTCTTTTATTTTGGCATGATAAGACTCCGAGTGATTTGTTGTTGTCGCATGGAGTCTTAAAACATCAGCATTAGATGATGCTGCCCATAAATGGGCCTTACTCAACCAGTTCAACTCAAAATACTCCAAAGCTACATCAGGAAGAGTATCTTTCATGTCTTGCATCAACTTTAAAAATTCATCACACGACTCAGTATAAACTTGAGACATAAATCCTTCAAGAATTGGCTTAACATGCTCAGGACCTACATGTTTCGAAAGAAACCTGTGCACAGCCTGGTTAATGTGAAAATGACATAGATTAACAGGTACATTTGGAAACAGATCATTTATAGCAGAGATTTCAGCCATGTCTTTGTCAACCACAAAGCACTTGAAAAGACTGGCATCAGAATTCTTCAGAAGAAGCTGCAAACAAAGAGAAATAGATTCCTTATCTTCATTTTTTACAAAACCATGAAGAACAGGAATGCCCCTGCCCTCTCCATCAATAACCATTACAGTCAAAAGTGGATATAAATATTTATTGGTTTTATATGTGAAATCCATTAATAAAACCTCTGGATATTGGGCAATAATTCTAATCATATCATCAGTCATGTATGATAAATACTTAAATTCCCCACTAACATGCTCAGGACCTACATGTTTCGAAAGAAACCTGTGCACAGCCTGGTTAATGTGAAAATGACATAGATTAACAGGTACATTTGGAAACAGATCATTTATAGCAGAGATTTCAGCCATGTCTTTGTCAACCACAAAGCACTTGAAAAGACTGGCATCAGAATTCTTCAGAAGAAGCTGCAAACAAAGAGAAATAGATTCCTTATCTTCATTTTTTACAAAACCATGAAGAACAGGAATGCCCCTGCCCTCTCCATCAATAACCATTACAGTCAAAAGTGGATATAAATATTTATTGGTTTTATATGTGAAATCCATTAATAAAACCTCTGGATATTGGGCAATAATTCTAATCATATCATCAGTCATGTATGATAAATACTTAAATTCCCCACTTTCTGTTAGTCCATAGGACACACTTCCACCAGCTTGTGATATAGAATGAAGTATAGATTGAGCTTCAGTTGCACCAGAAGATGATTTATTTATTCTTGACTTAATATTGTAAATGTCCCTGGGAAGGAAATCCACATCATGCTGTTGTTCAAGCACTTGCCGGGCCTATGATGCCTGAATCGTGGTGCAGGACATCAACAGAAGCGTTGCTGCATTTAGTTCCGCCTTGCGGTTTTCCAGATACAAGCGGCACATCTGGAAAAAAAATACACAAAGGTTACTTTGCAATAATAAGTATTATGTAAAAAAATATGTTCTGCAAACATTATTATTTTTAGTGGTCTTATAAAATGTTCCCTTTAAGCTGCGCTGCCGCGCAGCCATCTCACAGGCGCTGCGCAGCAGTTTTGAGTATCCGCGCAGCAAATTTCATTGTAAGTGTGTGTTTGTGTTTCTGGACTGCAAAATTTTGCACACAAAAAATTGATGCTGTAAAACTTTGCACATAACTGTATGATTTTGCACACAAAACAACAACCCTTAGAGGATAAATGTTTTAAGTTTATTATATGTCACAATAATCAAAATTAAAATATAAAACTCTGTTTGGACTATTTAGAATTTATTAAATTTAATTATACTGTTAAATAGATTTGTCTTAATTTTTTTCAAACAAAACCTTTCTATGGTAAGGGTGGTAACCCTAAACTTTACCTAAAGTTTTCAGTGATAAAATTCTGAGCGCCCTAGATTGAATGGGTTAATGAATGGTACAAAACATTCTTTTAAAATGCATCCATCTAAACTCTATAGTACTAGAGTACCTGTAGGTGACAACAACCTGCCACAAGAATAAGCTATTTATTATTATTATGTAAATATTTTTCGCAGCACATGCACTTACTTCTTTTGATACTTCATGGCCAGTATGTTCATGCATTGATTTGGTAATTTCTAGCCGAGATGGATTTCAAGTTAAACTGAGTTCTACCATAATATTTACAATTTTTAAATATGTCTAGAAAATTCTTATCTTTTGTGAATGTGTGAATATGCCTTGCTGAAACTAGTTTTGTAAAAATTTTTTTTTAAATATTTATTTTTTCACAATTGCCTGATAATTTTACATTGAAATGCTTTAAATTTCATTATATTTGACTCCTATATTTCTAATATTGCTTAATTTAATTTTTACTCTTTTTAAAGTGGTCCACTTAGGATTTCCATTTATCTCTGACATCAAATGTATTATGAGGAAAAGTATTATTACCACATGCTTCAAATTTGCAAGGTTGTTTCTATTATAGTCTCTACATAATGATTATGATTGATCTTATTTATTACATGTCTGATAAAAAAAATTCAGAAGTTTTTATCATCTTATTTTTATTGGGCTCGAGGTATGTGGGTTGTTGGGATAATGCATTCATTTATATTCTATCAATTATATCTATGTTCTTAAATTGTTATTTTTAATTAACGAGTGGAATGTGTTCATGGTGTATGCATCCAATGTTGTTTCAGTGTCTTTTTCAGCTTTTATAGATATAGCATTTTCATTATATTTTTTTCTGACATCAATTGATGAATCAGGAGGAATAGTTTTGGAACTACATAATTGAAACTTTGCATGCTTATTTAAATTGAGATTCTTTACTTTATGATGGATTGTTTTTAAACAAATGTCTCATAGGAAAAGTTTTCAGAGAATGTTTGTATTTATGCATTTTATTTATTAGGTTCGTGTGTTAATTTTTTTTCCTATCTTTTCTGTCTTAGTTTTCTAATTGTTTTTTAAATCATGAAGGATATATGTACATGGTGTATGCATCCTATATCGTTCATGCAGCCTCTAATTTAAAAAAACACAATTTTATTTATTTATTTTTTTTAATTTTTCTCAATTTTGCATTTTCCGGATTTTTAAGGAACGCCAAATGAATCTGGAGGAAAAGTATTCTAGCTACAGCCTTCAAACATTGCATGCTTCTTTTCATTGATATTCTTTACGAAATTCAAGAGTTTTTTTTTTATATATATATATATCCAACTAGAAAGTTTTATAACATTTTTACATTTGCTACCCCTGAAGAGTTCTCAAATATTTATGTGACCCCCACATACATGCCATTTGTAACAATTCCAATATTGACATCAAATGTATTATGAGGAAAAGTATTATTACCACATGCTTCAAATTTGCAAGGTTGTTTCTATTATAGTCTCTACATAATGATTATGATTGATCTTATTTATTACATGTCTGATAAAAAAAATTCAGAAGTTTTTATCATCTTATTTTTATTGGGCTCGAGGTATGTGGGTTGTTGGGATAATGCATTCATTTATATTCTATCAATTATATCTATGTTCTTAAATTGTTATTTTTAATTAACGAGTGGAATGTGTTCATGGTGTATGCATCCAATGTTGTTTCAGTGTCTTTTTCAGCTTTTATAGATATAGCATTTTCATTATATTTTTTTCTGACATCAATTGATGAATCAGGAGGAATAGTTTTGGAACTACATAATTGAAACTTTGCATGCTTATTTAAATTGAGATTCTTTACTTTATGATAAATTGGTTTTAAACAAATGTCTCTTGGGAAAAGTTTTCAGAGAATGTTTGTATTTATGCATTTTATTTATTAGGTTCGTGTGTTAATTTTTTTTCATATCTTATCTGTCTTAGTTTTCTAATTGTTTTTTAAATCATGAAGGATATATGTACATGGTGTATGCTTCCTATATCGTTCATGCAGCCTCTAATTTAAAAAAACACAATTTTATGTTTATTTTTTTTTTCATTTTTCTCAATTTTCCATTTTCCGGATTTTTAAGGAACGCCAAATGAATCGGGAGGAAAAGTATTCTAGCTACAGCCTTCAAACATTGCATGCTTCTTTTCATTGATATTCTTTACGAAATTCAAGAGTTTTTTTTATATATATATATATATCCAACTAGAAAGTTTTATAACATTTTTACATTTGCTACCCCTGAAGAGTTCTCAAATATTTATGTGACCCCCACATACATGCCATTTGTAACAATTCCAATAACTGCTGTGTAATAATCTTCTTTAAACTTTTTGTCAATGTTATTCTTAATATGTATGCCAAGTTTCATTTACAATACAGTACAAAGATTTACAATACAATGCAATACAAATTTGTTTTTAATAATTTGCGTAAAGTCAAAATTGGTATTAAATGTTTAATTTTTTGCAATAAAAGTCACAACAAATTTTTTTTAAAATTTAGTGGATTTTTGTCTTTCTGTTTGTGTATGGTTTATATGTACTGTATTTTTTTCAATGGCTCTATTTATTTAGGTTATCAGTATTTTATTTTCAATGTGGCATGACTTAGTTGCCTGGAAACCAAACTCCCTTAACAGATCACATATATTTGCTCCCACTCAATCATTACTTCTGTACTTAAATGAAGAAATGATACAGTACAAACAATAGTTAACTGTATGGGTACCAACAAGGAAGGTGAGAAAGTAAAAGGAGACAAATGGCAAAGGAATGATGTGACCTAATTGAATGAGTTTATTGGCTGCCTACTCCATACTGGCCCCTAATTTATTTTATGGATTACTTGAGTACACAACTCAAATAACTAACAACCAAACAAAAATGTTTGCAAGTCAGTTAAGGGTTTTTTTTCTATTAAATTATGTACCAGTGTGTTAGACCCAGCAGACAGACATGGGAAAAAAAAAAAAGACTAGTCCTCCAAAAATAAGTCTCCTTCTCATACTTTATACAATGGCATCCTTTAACTTTAAGATGTTCATTGCAACTACCTTGTGAATTAGGTCAAGTCAAATGAGAAAGGTTGTTGAAAGGAGATTCAAGATATCAGGAATAACAGTTAGTGTCCGCATGTATGACTCCCAGTGCCAAGGAAAAGGTTTAAAATTGGTAGTTTTGCTCTGACTAAGCCAAGCTCTCTAGAGGAATAGTTGAAATAAATTCATTATGAATGAAATTTTCATTATTTAGAATACCTAATTAATTCATAAAGTACTGTGTGATTAAATCTTTTAACTTAAACAATACACATAAATAATCTTAAATAAAGGATTTAATTTTAATAATTAAATTAATATTATTACTTTTCTAAAATTCAAATAAAAACAATAAATGTATCTAAATCATCTTCATTACTAGATTTAAAAAAAAAAAATAATTGATCTCCGAAAATGGCTTAAACTAAAAAAAGAAAATAAGAAAGAAAAAAATCTACCGGTAATAAGAGAAATTAACAAAGCAAAAATAAAAAAAACAACTAAAAATAATAAAACTATGAATCAATCAAATAAACAAGGAGAAAAAACAATATCAAAAAATAATTCTCATACTATTATTGTTATCACATTCGGCTTCGAAGCCATTTAATATGTACGGAGCCACTCCGGGTGCGAATTGTCATTGGCGGGTACCCGGGTACCTATAGATGCAGCCTTATAATTATTCGGTTGGTCACGTGAAGGTTATGACGAATACTTCCTGTTGGTTTGCCATGTAACATGGCATGTTAGAGCCATTCCTATCAATCGAGAAACGTGTCATCCATATTTTGAAGACTTTCATGCAACACGAAATACAATGTGACGTACAGTTAAAAGCAAGTAAGAATACATTTATTTATGTTTATAATTTTATTGTATTTTTTAATTCTATTTTAAATATAGTTCTATAGGTAATCTACCACTTGAGCGTCGGCCAAGAAAAAAAATCCAGCACCCACGTCTTTTCAATTTTGCTCTAATAAGCCACATTCTTTGTGCACTGTAAAATAAGCACTTTTTAAACAATCTAATCGATTTTTGAAACCTTATACTTATACAAGAAGACATACCTCATTAACTTCACTTCACCCTATCAAAACAATATTTAATTGATACAGCATAGACGCTGCACAAAACCAACTGCTACTTTAATAAGAACAGAGTACCAAGTAGGTTGGAGAACTAGTGAAAAATAGTCATAGATACTTTGGTAAAAAATTTAAACATTTTGTAAAAATAAACCGATGGCATAGTTGAATAGAGCTAATTTTTTACAGAATTATAACACCAAAATCATATTTTTAGCTGTTGTAGTTTTCAGACCTGTTTACTCTTACTCTTACGATTTTGGCTTTGGCGTACAATGTACGATTTTGAGGTGTATACATTATATATACTGAATGTTTTTTCTTTCTACTAAGAAAATGTATTGAACGATTTTGTAATGATATTGTACGATTGAGAATTTGAGGGTAAACAGGTCTGAGTTTTAAAGTTATGAATTTTTAAAGTACGACTTGGTTTGTCCTTTTTTAACATGGACTGCATCTCCACATGCTGTGACCTCATTCCGCTGATCGCGTCATGCGCAATGACTATATAGTTTATATAAGGCAACGCATTCCCTTATCACTAAAATACTGTTAAGGGTCGACTTATAAATTTTAAACTTTCAACTTTAGCACATGAATAATTAATTAAAGCTTTCCCTGACCAATGGTTTAATAGTTTTTGCATACGGCAAACTCTTATGAATGAAACTCTGAGATAGTACTACGATACAGCCGTTATGTAAGTGGCTGTGAATGGTTGCCAATGACAACGTGTTGCACAGGGAAAATTCTGATCATTTATAATATGGACTCTACAGGGTTTTTAAAGCTCAAATTAAAACATTCCAATTTAAATGTCTTCAAAATGGATTCTGAAACGCAAAATATAAAATATTTTGATGTATATAGTGGTAATAATTAAATATTTCCTAAGTATCTGCAACTTCCGCCATTAAAAAGGGGGCGTGGCCCACGCCATGTCGAAATTAGGCTGAGCCACCTTAGGGTGATATGGGTCACTGGGAGAAGTGTAACGAACGTCGGACACGACCTACATCAATGAAACTTGGCACAGATATAGTTCAATATCTAATGCTTATACAGATTTAATCAAAAAGGGCCTTATCTTATTATTTCACTAAAAATTTTGTATCCGAAGATGCCTTACATATACCAAAGATTTTCAAAATAAAGGTCGATTGAAAAAAGCAAAATAGCTGGCTAGAAATGTAGGCCAAGATGTCTTCCAAATCATAAGGCCGGAATCGGAACTCAAATATATGTCGAAAGAACTAATTTAATAATAAATAGACACACACATAGGAAAATTAAAAACTCAGATTTTTCGGTGCCGACACCCATTTCCGATACACAAAAAGTAGAAGTCTCCCTTGTTTTATCGAAGTATCTAAAAATACCAACTTAATTATAAATGGCTTGCATTAAGTCCATTAATTTTTTAACACTTCAGGTTGCAGCAGGACACAGTCTGGGAGCCTCTGTCCTAGTCAATTACATGCCATCATAAACACATATCTTTACATTTTCTCTTAACACCTAGCATCATCCTAATCCCCCTTCCAATAATAAATATTAGTATCTTGATCCTTTGAATGCACTTTATATAAAGATAAATCCCGCAAGTGCATGTAAAAAATATCAAAAGACTGTATTGGAATGGTTAGTTTCACTGATTAGGTTAGGGTGAAGTCTTGCACATTCCTAATTTAGTTAAAATTAGATAAAAATTCCTTAAAAAATCTAAATTTCCTTCTGACATATTGAGTGCATTTTTGCTGTAAAAGAAATGATTAAAAAATTCAAAAGAGCTATTTAGATGGATTGCTTCTTATATTTAGGTTCATCAGTCGCTATAGCATAGCATATATTTTTTTTGGTTAAAATCATAGTAGTAATAATCAAGAGTTACATCTTGCAGGTTAGAATTATATTACCATTGATCTATGACAAAAAAAATCTTATTTAAATTTTTAAAGATTCACTATTGTAATGCAGTTGTAGTTAAAATCTTGCACTGAGCTTGACGTGACCATTTTCTTTTGTTCATTTAACACCACCTCCCTAATTCCAATAGTGGTTGGACTTTAACTATTTAATAGATTAAATAAACAAAGCTATTCAACTTTCCCTTAGAGAACCAGGAATTTTTTGTCGAAACACCCATGCAAACATGGCTGGTGTAAAAGCAATGATTACACCAAGTGTGTGATTAATTTTTTTGGTACTTTTTATGATGGTAACTTTCAGGTTAAAATTGTTCATAGGATATTGTCTTCATATTAATGCAAGCTTGCGCTCTAATATAATAAAGTTTCTGTCTTCTACTAATTAATGTATTATTTTACTTCCAGGTTAAAGTTGTTGTTTTCACAGAGATCACTTGAAGACCCCCATCACTGCCAGAATTCACAGCTGCTCTTATGATGAATGTGCAGGATGAATCATGACATGCCAGGACAATGACTGGTCAACATTTTACTTCAGGTAAATCCAGTCCTTTTTATTCTATTTATTTTTCATTACCTATGCCACTAATTTAAAAAAAAAAATTTTTGGTTTTATTTTTTTACATTTTAACTTGATGCTTGATTTATCACACTGGGTAATAATCTTGAGGTAACTTGCCATTATTGGGATCTTGGAAATTTATTCCCAATGGATCATAAGCCAACCACAATCTTAGTTTTGGCCAGGAAAACCCTGAAAAGTGTGTAATCTGCTTATTAGTGTACTCTTTCATTTTTGGCTGGGAAATTATTTTAAAGGTTTTCATCAAAACCTTAAAAATAATTGCTTATTAAAAAGACTTAAAACTATTAAACATTCAGTATTATGTACAACAGTGACTCACTTCACTTTCTACATATATATACCGTAACCACACTGAACAGAATCAGTCATATGCTCACACAGACACAATCTTATGTTTTTCTATAATAGAATCAATGTACCTGGTGAAAACCTCCTGTGACCGACTCAAAGGCCCACTTATACCATTGAAATATTTTTTTGTGTTAATAGGCCTTTGAATAGAGATCTACAGTTCATGCTGATTTTTTATTTATAGACTTAATTATGTGTTGATCATTCTTAAACATCATCCAAAAATTCAAATTAAATAATTATAATAATAAGTTTGCCGCTAAATGGGAGAAATAGAGATGGATAAACAGATCAATATGTTAATGCTGATCATTAGTAGGGCCCTGGCCTGTTTCACCACATCCTTCCATTCAGACATCATCATCATAGGTGCTACAGCCCATCATAGGGGCCTGGTCTGCTCTACAACATCCTCCCTTTTAAGCTGATCCATGACTTTACACTTCCAGGTGATTTTAGTCCTTTACAACTCAATCCATATCAGTCTTCCGCTTTTCAAAAACATAATTTACTCTCTTTCCCCGTGAAAAATACACGTTAACATAGTTCAATATTCAAATTATGCCACCTCTCTGACTCAATGGTTTCGTGTGCAAACATGGTCTGTTACAATTCTGATACGTTGTTTGTGATAGTTCATCCTGTGCTCACATGTATGTTTCTCATAACGCGTTCTAAAGGGATGTTAATTGGATACATGCCAGTGAGTGTCCTTGACTCAGTGGCCCTGATTAATATGAAAGTTCCTCAAGTACTCTTCCTGTACTTTGATTCTTTTTTGGAGGTAGCCATCGTCATGTATAAATCAGGTAAGTTTCTATAGTTAGAAACTCCAAGTTTCTATAGTAGTTAGAAACTCCAAGTTTCTATAGTAGTTAGAAACTCCAAGTTTCTAAAGTGCACTTTGCAGATATTTCCTGTCTAAGCTGTTGTGTAGTCCACATATGGTTGGTGTATGGGGGATGTTTCTTAGCATTTCTTCTGGAGACATCTGGTGGTCGAAATATGATCTGTGGTTGGTCTATTCTGTCTGAATTCAAATTGAATGTCACCTAGAATATGTTCAGTAAACCTTTTCAGTTTTCTTGCTATTAATTTGTTGCTGATTTTGTAGGTTACATTAATTAGGAAGATTCCTCTGTAATTTGAGCATTCCAGTTTAGATCCTCTCATGTGAATTGAGCGCAGTACCCCTTTTTATTTGAAATTTCTCTTCTTCCTGCCAAATTCTTGATATGAAGCTCTATATTTGTCTATGCAGTTCGTTTTCACTTAGTTCTATACGTTCCACAGTGATAAGTTCGTTTCCTGGGTCTTTATTATTTTTCATGGTAAAGATCACGCTTTTTGTTTCATAGTTGGTTGGATGCCCAAATGGTACAGTTCTTGTGGTAGTTTGTAATCCTCATTGGCTCCACCATAAAAGCCATATAGCATCCCTTCAAATTGTTGTGCCAATCTAGTACCTTTTCTGTGCTCAGTTCCTTATCTATAATGCTGATCACTGATAGGATTCCTAATAAATGCTGCTAGTTGTGCTGTATGCATGAATAAACAAATCCATGTCTCAATTGAAAGCTATTTTATTTTATTAAAAAAAATGTGATTATTAAAACATTTTATCTTCCGTTATTATAGTATAGGCTATATTTTAGAATGAAAACCTAAAAACATGTTAAAGTTTAGACTAGTGATTTAAAGAAGTTGTTTACCGTTTGTGCTGGTCGTCACTGTCCATCATATACATTTGCCTTTGTAAAACATATAACACGGTATAGCTTAAATTTCTTTTAAAACATTTTCACAGCACTCCCATGTATTTCCAAAAATCTTGTTTAATCTGGGGGGGGGGGGGGGAGCACGCCTTAGAAAAAAACACGACTATTTTTTTTTATTTTT
>CAXITT010000208.1:1091904-1137540 GCA_964033795.1 Lymnaea stagnalis | reverse complement strand
AACAAACAGATGAAACAATTAAAATTAGAAACCAAACTTTTGAAAAAGTAAATCAATTCAAATACCTAGGATCCTTGTTAAATGAAAGAAACGAATTACTAACAGAAATAAAAGAAAGAATATCAGCCGGAAACAGGGCATACTTCAGTAGTCAGAAAATACTCAAAAGTAAAAACATTACTGTGATCAGACCAGTTGTAACTTATGCAAGTGAAACTTGGACCCTAACAAAAACAGCAGAAAACCTAATAAACACATGGGAGAGGAAAGTTCTCAGGAAAATATATGGGCCAACAAAGGATGAATATGGATGGAGAATACGAACCAACCAGGAATTATACAGTCTATATCAGGATCCTACGATAGTGGCAGAAATAAAAAGAGGCAGGCTTCGCTGGGCAGGACACCTAGAGAGAATGCCAAAAGACAGAGGAACGAAGAGGGTGCATCACCAATACCCCAGAGGAAAAAGGCTCAAAGGCAGACCTAGGCTTAGATGGATAGATGATGTAGAAAAAGATCTACAGCAGCTGAAAGTCCAAGCATGGAAAAGAAAGGCATTAGTTAGGTCTGAGTGGAAGGAAGTAGTGAGGCAGGCCAAAGCCCTACATGGGCTGTAGCGCCACAAGGATGGATGGATGGATTTTTTTACTGACTTTTTAAAAAATTATTGTATTTTTTGTGTTTTTTAATTTTTTAACATTAAATTTTCTTGTAAAATTGCTTTTTCTCATATCTTTCGGTAAATAATTGAAAAAAACGACATTTTCGTCAACCTCTCCCTTCCTTTAAAACACGTGTCTTCTCACTACTTTCTTTTTTTCACTTGGCCGCCATCTTGGTTGACACGATCCGTTAACAGATGGCGGCCATGGGAAAACTCGTGGGCCGGTCTCTCTTAAATTACTTATAAGGGGTTACACTAGTGACTATTAGTATTAGTATTACTGGGTTACCACATGTTTTATATTGTTACTATACTTTTTAACGTTTACGTTACACTTTACAGTACTTTACTTTTCCTCTTTTCCTATTTAGGCGTGCTAAAAGGCTGGCACATATATGTGTGTGTGTGGGGGGGGGATTAGTGCATCAGACCTGTTTATGAACTGTTTCCTCTTATGATTTTGGAGTACAAGTACAAATGTACTATGTTTATATGTTTTTTTACGATTGTACGGCCAAGGTCCACCAAAACTATCCTATGATTTTCAGAGACTCTGTGAAAAAATATTATGGTAATTTTCTCTGATGAAATAAAAAAAAATAAAAAATTTTCGATTGTTGAAGTTTTAGCACTTTCTAATAAAGATCTGGCAGTGAATGGATCGAGAAAAACGATTGTTTGTAATTTTTTAAAAAGTTTGGACCATTCTTTATTATATTATGTACGCACTGAGAAGAGAGGTGGGGGTTGCTGATTAAGATTTGGCATACGAAATGCTTGAGTAAGGGGATAGGTGGGAGTGTCAAAGGCTTTAAAAATTTCACCTCGACCTCAACCTATCGTATTGATGGTGATGATTGTCATATTGTTGCTTTTGTGTGTCACAATGAACTACCTAGATGCGTCAACAGTAATATTTAGCCTAGTTGCCCTAGCCATGACTTCACTGGACCAACCCCTTTGTCTGCTACAAGGCGTGTGATGTAGTTTTGTTACATCATTATTTTGTTTGCCTTGTTCGGCAATTGTGAAAATGGAGAAAACTAGAGAAGGTTTTTAAAATAAAATACATGATCCAACTGTTCTGCACCGGAAAGTTGGATTTGGACATATTTTTAAATATCTAGTTAGCTGCATTTGAAATATATTTTTAGAACTCTTTTTTTAAAGCAGCTCTATCCCTTTAACAATATATCCCCTCAACCCCTTGCTTTAGTTAATGAGTGTCAAAACGATTGCAAAAAAATTATGATACCAAAGCCCATAAGTCCTTTAAAGAAGCACAGAGTAAAAGTGCAGAGATTGCATTCAGTATTGCTACTGATGGTAGTAACGACTCATACAAAAAGCAGTGGTCACCATTGAAAGAGAGGATTGCCATGTACATTCTCATCTCCTAGCTTTTCCGGTGTACAAAGAGTCCTCGGCCACAGGACAGAATATATTTAAGATCATGGCAGATGAATTGCATTCACAGGGCATTTCATGGGTAAACTGCATTGTATTTGGCTGTGACAATGCCATGTGATGACTGGCCAATACAATGGGTAAACTGCATTGCATTTCTCTGTGACAATGCCATGTGATGACTGGCCAATACAATGGGTAAACTGCATTGCATTTCTCTGTGACAATGCCGATGTGATGACTTGCCAATACAATGGGTGTGACAATGCCAATGTGATGACTGGCCAATACAATGGGTAAACTGCATTGCATTTCTCTGTGACAATGCCAATGTGATGACTGGCCAATACAATGGGTAAACTGCATTGCATTTCTCTGTGACAATGCCAATGTGATGACTGGCCAATACAATTTTGTATTATTTACCTTACCATACTGTTGTACTTAATAGTCAATTTTTATGACACATTGTTATTTTGACAGGTACACTTGTCCAACAGCAGGCAGAAGAAGCCATGATCCACATGCTAAAGGAGAACTTCTACAGCCTGATTGGTGACTTGTACAGCAGTTAATGGTATTGACAAGGTAAGCTTTTGTAGATTGATTATATTAATGAATGCATTTATGTTGTAGTTAGTTGGAAAAATTTAATACATTTCATTTGTTTTAAATTATCATCTAAATGGTTTATCATAATACCCGCATGGCTAGATTATAATTTTTTGTGTCTCAGCTCCAATGCAAGCTAAGAAGCAATCAGAAAGATGATGCTGACCTGCTTATAGGATCTCAGGCAAAGACCATGCTGCTAAACAAAGAAAAGTACAGCCTCAGAGACGAGAGGGTTGTTGAGTTCTATGCTTCTGTTGGAAACTATGTTGAGATGGCGCTTGACTACCTACTAAAAAAAACTCCCCCTAGCTGATCCTGTACTTCAGAATGCTTCTGTAGTTGATCCAAAAAGGAGATTAGAGGTTAAACAACATCAGCTAGAATACTTCCTTACCAGATTCCCCGTTCTGATCCCCAGCGGGACTGATGTGGACACCATCCATGAAGAGTTCTCTAGATATCAGCAGATGAACATTGATGATTGTATTGAGGATGGGGTAAGAGTTGACAGGATTTGGCAAACCATTTGCCAAAAGCACCCAGCCCTTAAAAATCTTGCACATGTAGTGAAAGGGGTCCTCACCTTACCTCACTGCAGTGCTGCCTGTGAGAGAATATTCTCTATGGTACTGAAAACATGCACAGACCAAGGAACAACAATGGCCCAAGAAACAACAGAGGCGTTGTTAGTCCTCAAGAGAAAATCAGGAAGCTGCTTGGACTTGGATGAAACTTTCAGTGCTAAAGAACTCCAGCAGCTTAAAAGTTCAGCAAGCGTCATCAATACACAAGGTATTTAAATATTTATAAAATGTGCACTCAGTTAAAGTATGTGCCCCTTTTATTGCTACCAAGTGTACTAATTTGTTTAGTGTTGTTCTATTCTAAGACAGTATTTTACTTCTTTAAGACAGTATTGTACTATTTTGAGATGGAATTTTACTATTTTTTTTGAGTTCCTGGGGAAACAAGTCTGGTGCATGAGTATAATATAAGCTGTGAATTAAATGATAATATAATTTATTTATTTTTTTTGTTGGGTGGCAAAGATTTGGTCTGAGAAGTCTAACAGCTGATCTCATGAAGTTAAAACTGGTGTGTTCAAAAAGACAAGAGTGTTGATGGGAGTTAATCAGCTGACTGTCCAAGGAGTTTACCTGTTGTTATAAGGCTAAAGCATCTAGACCTAGATGAGCCACACAGTGGGATCTGACTATGATAAAAACATGATGTTTGTGGTTCTTTAGGGTTAACAACACATGGTCAAGGGCTTACCAATAATCATGACATTAAATTACAATTTATTTACAACTGTAGGATGTTATAAACTATAATTATCATAAGGTAGACATTTTAAAAATAATACAATTTTATAAACATTCACAATTTTTAGTTTTGTAGTTAATTAAAATTCACAATATTTAGTTTTAATCTCTAATGCATTAAAATAGATAGCCTGTGTAAAAATGTATGAGTGTGTTTGTATGACAATATTAGCAGGTGAACATTGCTTTAAGTGACTTACTGAATGAAACGTTTTCAGTTTCTGTTTTCTTCTATCTGCTCAAAGAAAGATTTCTTCAACAGATCCTGGTACTGGTAGTTATGTCATCTGACAGTCCTGGACTCTGCTCTCCAGAACACACTCAACCTGGTACTGGTAGTTATGTCACCTGACAGTCCTGGACTCTGCTCTACAGAACACACTCAACCTGGTACTGGTAGTTATGTCATCTGACAGTCCTGGACTCTGCTCTCCAGAACACACTCAACCTGGTACTGGTAGTTATGTCACCTGACAGTCCTTGACTCTGCTCTACAGAACAAACTCAACCTGGTACAGGTAGTTATGTTATCTGACAGTCCTCAAGTGCAATAATCAGGCATCATATACCACAGAACTTCACTCCCTTCGTAACACTATTAACTTTAATTAAGAGTGATTGTTTGATTTTGTTAAAGTCAGAGGAGCACCCTGGTAAATTCTAACAACCCGGGGAACAAAGAAGTACATAACTTCCAGTGTTAACTTTGAGGGAAAGGATTCATCCTGTTTGAGCTCAACTTAAGTATCTGTGTCGTATCATGTTTAAAACAGAATGTTTACTTAATGAACTCGATGGCATTATGAGATTATATAATCCTACCACTGGAAATATTTTTTAATATGTAATAAACAATTTTATTAGAAAATTTCTATCGTAAGTAACTTTGTAAGTAAGTAGTTTTGTATGATTAGAATATTAAGTTTATACTAGAGGTGTGATTAGAATATTAAGCATAGATTGGAAGTATAGTTAGAATATTAAATTTAGACAAGAAATATGGTTAAAATATTAAGTTTAGATTAGAAGTGTAAATTATTTTTAAAATTGTATTCCGCCAGATGAGTCTCCTCAAATTTGGTTGAATGTATTAATGAAAGCCATGGGTATTACAAACTGGACTTTGAAAACTTCACATGGAGATGTCAGAACTTGACATTGAAAACTTCACATGCAGATGACCAAGATGGACATTGAAAACTTCATATGAAGATGTCAGAACTGGAAATTAAAAACTTGACCATGACAAGGATGACCTTTTGAAGTAGGTTTTTAAAAAATTTCACTTCATTAAAAAAAATAAACCAACAAACTACAACTGTAATACTAAGTTTTACAATATGCATAAAGATGAATGCATTATGAACACTAGTATTATTGGTATTATTACATACATGAAGACGTTACGTACAGAAATACAGAGGCTGCCATCTTAGTATTATTGGAAAGACTTTACCATCACCTAGACAGAGTTCTCATTAGCATTTAACACTATCCAACCACACCTTTTGATTAAAAGGTTCAAATTCAAATATTCAAGCTAGGATACTGAACTTTGTAACAAATTGCCCACAATATTTCAAGGTGAATGACCAAATATCATTAAATAGAGAAACTGTACCAGGGCACCACAAGGTTGCGTGCTCTCCCCTGTCCAGTATACTACAATATATTATACCAATAATGCCCAGAGCCCAAGCAACACAGTTCCAATCATTGAATTTGCTGATGATACCATCATTTGCTTAATATCTGAAGGGGAAAACTCATACCACATCTTACAAGCTTTAGCAGTTGGTGCAATGAGTTTTCCTCTGTTAAATATCTCAAAACTGAAACAAATGGTTGTCGATTTCCAGAAGTGGAATCACCCAATTGCAGATCTCACAATAAATTATCACAGTATTGAGGAAGTAGAGACATAATAATAATAATAATAATGAGTGGTCTTATATAGCGCGGTACCCCAGCATAGGACTGGGCTCACCGCGCTGTACATAAAAATATTTAGCAAAAGAAACCTAATCATGATATCAAAATAAAATACATAAATGAAATAAAACACAGCCAGTAGTCAAAAGACAAAAACAAAGGTATGTTCAGCCACCCACCACAAAGATTTAAAAGGCAAACCTTGTAAGTATCTAGGTATCACTATTAATAATAATCTGACATGGCATGACTTGGACCCTAACAAAAACAGCAGAAAACCTATTAAATACATGGGAGAGAAAAGTTCTCGGGAAAATATATGGACTAACAAAGGATGAATATGGATGGCGAATAAGTACCAACCAGGAATTGTACAGTCTATATATCAGAATCCCACGCTAGTAGCAGAAATAAAAAAGTGCAGGCTACGCTGGGCAGGACACTTACTTAGAGAGAATGCAAAATGTCAAAGAGAATGCCAAATGACAGAGGAGTGAAGCGTGTAAATCACCAAACTCCAGAGAAAACGGCTCAAAGGTAGACCTAGGCTTAGATGGATGGATGATGTGGAAAAAGATCTACAGCAGCTGGAAATCCAAGCATGGAAAAGAAAAGCATTAGTTAGGTCTGAGTGGAAGGAAGTAGTGAGGCAGGTCAAAGCCCTTCTTGGGCTATAGCGCCACAAGGATGGATGTATGACATGGCATGAGCACAGCCAAATTTTTGTATAAAACATCAACCAAAGACTTTTCTATCTTAAAAAAATGTATTATTTGGGGGTAAACAAACAAGTTATTAGCTCATTATACAATGCAACAGTTGGAAGCCTGCTTAACTTCCATATTACCTCCTGGTGTGGGAATTCATCCTCTGACATCTAACTAATCAAGAAAACTAGTGACATCACACAAATTAAACATCCTTCACTTGAAGAACTTTTTGAGGAAAAATGCTGTTGTAAAACTAAACAATTTTGGGTGATACATCCGACCATCTTTCATCACAGTTACCTAAGATCAGCTCGATCAGGGCGAATTCTTTCTATTAAAGTTAGGATAAAAATACATTAAAATATTTTGTGCCCCAGTCCGTATGAATTTACCAGCGTGCTTACCCGTGTTCTAAATGAACACTATTAAAGTCATTATTGTCACATTGACAGTTGATTTCTACTTTAGATGTGTTTAAATTGTTATAATTGTAGAATGTCTTGGTTACAATATATATTTATCTATGTACTGAAAATGTAATCAAAAAACATTTCCATTTATTTTGATCAATAAAATAATCTTCATTTTTCTTATCGTATAAAAAATATATTCCATAAGATAAATAAAGATTCTTTTATTGATAAAAATAAACAAAAATTAATACAATGTTATTAAAAGTTTATGTGGTCTTGTCACCATGATAGACTGACTGCCAGATGCCCAAAATACTGTCTTGGTTTTGGTACTCCTAGTTTAGAGTAAAGAGGTCAAGCCTAAACATTAAATATTTCTAAAAAAATAATGTTCAACTAATATAAATGCATCAAATCACCAGCCAGTAAGGAAAGATCTGCAAAACTGGAGATGTTTATCTATTCAGTGTTTGTACAGATTTGTTTACACAAGATTTTTTTAAAGTAATGCAGTCCCATTGGCACAATAGGGAGAGACAACATGAGGCAGAGAAATTAACTCAAGAAGATTTAGGCACATGGTGATTTGTTATTCTGGTGGGGATTGGCTTAGAAATATTTATCTATAAAAAATATATTTACTTATTATTTTTGTTGAGTTGAAATCCTCAGAAGGATTTTCCCAAAACTAAAAATTCCCAGTCACCTCTGTCTGTTTGAAGACACACATAAAAGTTTCACATGACAAATGCATAAAGCATTTTAATTTGTTATTAATTATATAATTTTAAATACACAATTAGTCAAATGCTGGTCAAGATATTTATGCATAAAATATTTTGTCATTCATCTTCTTTAAAAACAACATAACTACGCAAAGCTCAAGAGCTGAGTGGCACATGGTACATGAGCATAGATCTTAACATAGCCATTTTTGTTTCAACACGTTGTGCGCCAGACTGTTGATATCTCTTACAAAAACTGTTTATGACTTTGTCACTTGTATTAAGATTTAACCATTTATTCAATGATGCCAGTCTACAGCCCTAACCATTGTTGGTTCATCTGGCAGGTCCATGGCGATGGAGATGTGCGAGATAAAACTAAAATTTTACTGGGGAGATTAAAGACAGTGGAAACAGAAAGCAGCTCTTTTGACTTGGAGAATGAACAACAAAGACAGCTGTACAAGAAATGTCATCATGAGATTGCCAGGCAGCTTGTCCAGGCATTGACAGAAGGTAGTTAGCTTAACTCTATAACTGACAAAAACATTTTTCTGTAGCGTCAAGCCATTTTTACCATTTTCATATGCTTGTCAAAAATGACAAAATCCCAGACTAAATGAATTCAGAGACCCATACAAGTAGACATTTTCTGAAGGTAAATTAAACAAAGTATCTTATGGTATGAAAAGAATTTGTTTTTATATTATTATGTTGTTGATATTGACCTTGACCTTTACAGAATGAGTAAAATTTTACTAATCAAAATCTGAATTCAACCCATTCAACTAATGCTTCATTAATTGTTCAAACTATCATAAAATCAAGTTTGTGAGATACTAGAAACAATATTCTCTGAGGAAATGTCAAGTTGTAGTTACTTATTGCATCCCCAATTTATCACACAAAATATCCCTGATACAAGCACATTAATACACAGATAGTAGCGCAAATAGGAAGCAAAGTCATTTATTTAGAATGACTTCCCCTTAACCAATATACATTAAATCGTTCTCATTTTTAATAATGATTTTGCTAGCCACAGACAGGGGAGTTAAGGGCTGATGTTGGCTGTGATGACAGTTACAGGGTTAAAAATGTCTTTTTTTACCTAATATGTAGCTCTACCTGTGAGTTTATTCATTGAATAAAATAAATTATTTATTTTTTGCATAGAACGACAACGTGAAAACAAAGAAAATAAACAAACAACAATTTCTTTCCCTGTGCTTTATATTTCTTTCCCCTACCCCAGTGGTTCTCAACCTGTGGGTTGTGACCCCTTTTGGGGTATAATGACCCAGGGGTCGCCTAAGACCATACTCTACAGTTATGAAGTAGCAACAACAAAATTTTTGTGGCTGTGGGGTGGCCACAACACGAGGAACTGTATTAGAGGGTCATGGCATTAGAAAGGTTGAGAACCACTGCCCTACCCTGTGCTTTATATTCCCCCAATCCTGTGCTTATATTTCCTTCCCCCACTCTGTGCTTTATATTTTCTCCCCCACTTTGTGCTTTATATTTTCTCCCCAACCCTGTGCTTTATATTTCTTCCCCACCCTTTGCTTTATATATCCAAAATAAAACATTTTCTAATGAGTCAGCTCATTGTATAGGATTGGGGTGTCCAACTCAATTGCTCAGCCGGCCAAAACTCAAATCACATGTAAGGTTGAAGGCCAAAAATCAAATCACATGTAAGGTTGAAGGCCAAACAAAAAATCACATGTAAGGTTGCAGGCCAAACATCAAATCATATGTAAGGTTGCAGGCCAAACATCAAATCATATGAAAGGTTGCCGGCCAAACATCAAATCATATGTAAGGTTGCAGGCCAAACATCAAATCATATGTAAGGTTGCAGGCCAAACATCTAATCACGTGTAAGGTTGCAGGCCAAACATCAAATCACGTGTAAGGTTGCAGGCCAAACATCAAATCACACGTAAGGTTGCAGGCCAAACATCAAATCACATGTAAGGTTGCAGGCCAAAACTCAAAACACATGTAAGGTTGCAGGCCAAACATTCAATAAGGGGAAAGTTAAACATTAATATAAATTAAAACAGAAAAAAAAGTTTTAACAATAAAAAATCCACAGCCATCTTTGCTCTTCTGTTAATTTGTCAGGGCTGGATGTTTGGCATCTTTTCATGGCCACACATTCGTATATGTTGAGAGTAATGTTCTGTGTCATTAAGATTCTCATGATGGACTGCAAGTGTTCATCATTGAGATGACTCCTGTGGGATGTTTTCTTAATCTACAGCACAGAAATCAGCTGCTAACACAGATATGTGGTACCAAACATGCTCAAGGTTTGAGCCGCATGTAGATGAAGCTGGGGCATCACTTCAGGAATGAAACGAGTAAACTGTGCAGGCCCCACTGTGTTGTACTTTGCCTTGAGTGTCCCATTACACTGCAGATCTATTAGCTCCAATCTTCAAATTGACAGGTGCAGTTTCAGGTCTTTGACAAATGGATTACGAAACAGCTCAAAATTAATTGTTGTGCTTCAAAGTCACTAAAGTAAGCCAAGTTTCTCATCAAAGTGAGCATTGGGAAACACCATAGTGTTGGCTTGGTTCGACATTGCTTGGCAACAAGAAAAGTGAGACAAGTTCATTGGTGCATTTGTGTCTCCCACAAGCACAGGTTCACTTGAAATGCCTTCACTGCATCATGCATATCAGTGATCAAGTGGTCCCTGGAGCTGCAGGTCCAAGTCACTGAGATAAGTTGTTATGTCAGACAGAAATGCCTACTCACATTTCCACTTTTTTACCCGAAAAACTGTGGAGTCTTTTCCTTTGCCGTCCATGAATTGACAGATTTCATCAATCAGCTGGAAAAATCTACTAAGAACTTTTCTCCGACTTAGACCACCACACCTCTGTATGATAAGCCATGTTGCCGAACTCTGAGTCTGTTTCCAGAACACAAAAAATAGACCAAAATTGTCAGTGATTTAAACCTTTGGCTCTGATAAAGTTTACAGTGATTTAAACCTTTGGCTCTGATAAAGTTGACGGTTTGTGTTACTGTGCTCATACACCTCCGTATTGAGGACTTTACCATATAGCAATCCATTGTGTATGATTCAGTGATATGCTATCAATTCACCAGTACAGTTCTCCTGCATTTTTAACAACATCCTTCCAACTAACTAGTCCAATTTTTTTCGCCGCACAGCCAGTGCTCCATCTGTTGTAAGTTCTGCAAGTTTGTCCCAAGGCAGGTTCATATCAGTTAAACTTTGACATACGTTGTCAAAAATTTCTTTTCCTGTTATTTCTCATGCATGGATTCCATGTCCAATATTTCTTCTGTAACATCCAACAAACTGGAGTCCTCTCCATGGATGAAGACAGCAAGCTGTGCAGTGTCACAAGCCTGAGCAGCAACCGTATTTCTGCTAAGGCTTACATTTGCAAAGTCTGCTTTTTGTCTGAACATAAGTAAGACGTCACACACTTCCATCACGCAGCACTTCAGAAACTCTCCTTCTGTAAATGGTTGGCCTGATTTTGTGATCTCCGCCACAATAAAACTTGCTTTCACAGCAGCTTCAGTATGTGAATTTGCTTTGGTGAAAAACGTCCGGTGTGATGTTAGACTCCTCTTCAATTCTTCTACCTTCTGTAGCTTCTACTCTGCATTCAGGCTTTTTAACTTGTCTTGATGTTTAGTCTCGTAGGGTTGTCTCAGATTATATTTATGATCACAGCCACATTATCTCCATAATGTAGACACAGATTGATATTACGTTAGCCGTAGCAGGAAAAGGTGATGTAATATCCGGGTTCTACACTACTTTCATTTCTTATGCGCCTATCCAAAATGAGCAACTGAATGTTACTAGGTTACTGTAACGGCAAACATCCACTCACTACACAACTTTTATTTCCACTTATTCTGATCGAAGCGAGAATGCTCTCAGGTAGCCTATCGTTGAACAAGGCTGATAATTAGGGAATTTGATTTGCACTTTATATTGCAGGGCCATTAAAAAATATTTGAGTCTAAAATTCTCTCTCAGGCCAGACATAATTGCACGCTGGTCAAGACCTCTCGGGCCTTATATAATTGTACTCTGAGTCTGATGTGGCCCGCAGGCCTTAAGTTTGACAAATATGGTATAGGAGTACCTTTTTTCTTAATTTTACTAATTCTTATTTTCTTATAGTGTTTTTTCACATGCATAACTTTGATCTTTCATTATTTCGATGTAGACATTGCAGTCTTTGTTACATGTAACAATAACACCATATTTTCATCTTCAATGAGTCTTGCAGCCAAAGTGAAGTATCTGAAGTAGATGAAGTACATGAAGCAGTTGAAGTAGATAAATAAAAATACTATTGTAAAGGGACAGTAAATAATTTTATTGTAATATTTTGTTTTTTCACTTCAGGTTAAAACATTCTACACAAGTGACGGTGGAATTCTTGGCAACACCTGAATGTACACACAATCTTGGCTGACATCTGAATGTACACCACACCATCTTGGCTGACACATGAATGTACACCACACCATCTTGGCTGACATCTGAATTTTCACCACACCATCTTGGCTGGCATCTGAATGTACACCACACCATCTTGGTTGGCATCTGAATGTACACCACACCATCTTGGTTGACATCTGAATGTACACCACACCATCTTGACTGACATCTGAATGTACACCACACCATCTTGGCTGACATCTGAATGTACACCACACCATCTTGGCTGGCATCTGAATGTACACCACACCATCTTGGCTGGCATCTGAATGTACACCACACCATCTTGACTGACATCTGAATGTACACCACACCATCTTGGCTGGCATCTGAATGTACACCACACCATCTTGGCTGGCATCTGAATGTACACCACAACATCTTGGCTGATACGTTAATGTCTCAACCCAAGTAAACAAATTTACCAAATTATTAATAAAATAAATTTCTACTAACACACAACTAAAATTTTTTAGACTTTTCAATCAACCTGTTCATTGTTTTTAATCACTCAAACTTTAACCTAACTGGTTTTAAACCTCTGCTATTTTCAATGTGTAATTCAAAGCAGTGTCACCTTGTTGCTGTATGAATGTGCTTCACCAGGTCATTTACAAAAACAAATAATATAGGCTTTTTAATTACCCTAACCTGTCTTGGCATGAAGATGGAATGATAAAATGTATTACCTTGACTAATTGGTTCAAATAGACCAATGAGCTGAATGAATTATATTAGTGCTCAGTTCACATGATCAAATTCTCATCAAATTTTAGTTCATACATTTGATGCAATTTTTGTTTAAAGCCTTGTCATAACTTTCAAATCACTATTTGATCAAATTTTGATGACATGCAAAATTTTTAATCTCTGTATGATTATGCAACCTCCATATCAGTGAACAAACACTAAAAACAAGTTTTTCAATCTAGGTCACTAGGTCGTGTTTACATTTACTCAGCTAAGTTATCAGAACAACATCCTCCAAATAATAATTATGTACTTATTTTAGGAAAAGATATAATAGAAAAATTAGACAATAAATGGGCGAAGGGCATGATATAATTGACGGGTATTTATTAATAGACTTATTACACTTAAAAAGCATATTACGTACTGTAACCCTGTATCTGTAACACTAATGACTACCAGTTTTTGGGCTACGGCTAGCTTCTGCGAAGCTATCTACAACTATTTCTGTCTTTGCCAGCATTGAGAAACAAAATATTTTTTTTTAAAGCAATGACTACTTTTAAACTAAGGGACTCACTCCTAACACATATGATGAATGCCGACTAGCATATTGTTTATTTAAGTAATAATTAATGAAGTTAAATTACATTCAAGAATGGTTTAGGAGGAAGCTTTTTTTTTACGAACTCCGCTCAGGACAGTTTTTTTTCAGGTAGAGGAGTTGGGCAAAATTGAATATAGCTGGTAGAAGAGTGGGGCAATATAGCTGATGGAATGATGGGGCAACATAGCTGGTAGAAGAGTGGGGCAATATAGCTGTAGAGTACATGGCAATGATTTTAATAAATTAATTTTAAAAAGTGCAAATTCTACTTTTAGTATTTTTATTTTGTATCCGTTAGCTCATTAAATTTTAAAAATTGGAGCTGGTATCAATTATAAATTTTACGAGCTCAAGCTTCAGGCAAAGAAAATAATGCTTTTTTTGGTAGAATGTAGAAAAACTTGACTTTAAATATAACAAATATTTAATAGGGACCCTTCAATTGAGATAGAATCATATTAAACTGCTTACATTTCTCAAAAATACTGTTACATTGTACACATAAGGAAAGCTTTCCTGAACATGCATAAATAAAAGTTGATTAATAAAAAAAAGAATCAAAACAATTTTTTAACTGATTTAATGGGAATTTTAAGTTACTATTTGACAAGTTATGAGATAACAGTAGTGAATTAGCAGTACTCATCTTCTTGGTCTGATCAACTGCCAGTTAACAGCCATTAACTATTTCTTTCCAATTCTTCCAGTCTCTAGATATCTTCTCCAGCTCTTGCCAATTTTTATAATCCCTTATACTTTTGTTGACATCCCTTTACCAAGTCTAGGGGAAATCATTCCTGATTTATGTATTAAAATGAACAGAACACTCATTTGTAGTACACTGCATTAGCTTTTAAAAATTATTTAGAGTACAAATATATATACTTAATATTCTGGTATTCTAATTTAAACTATAAAAGATCATATTTTAGGGAGTGGTAATCTCCTTTTAAAAATAATTTCAAGATAAAAACACCTGATTTAAAACATACAAATACAAATACAAGTACAACCACAGATACAAGTACAACCACAGATTTCACAAGAACTCAGAAGCAAAACTGTATAAATTTTATTTTAAAATAATCAGCAGTGCTGAATGAAGTTGTCAATAAAGACCATCATCCTTTGTGGTATTTGCATATTTGAAAATAGGATGTCGCAATAATCTTTCACAATAAAGATCTTGTCATTACATTGTCTCTCAAGTTAGGGAATTGTAAATGTGTCACTGGAGTGTTGAATAATTTCTGAAAGAAACAAAAAAATAATACATTTTATTTATTACTCATAAAAATATAAAAAATATATACATGATAAAGATATGATCACACAAACACTTATTTTAAAGGATAAACATTTATATTTCCCAGTTATCATATGTAATGTTTATAATGTAATGTTGTTACCTCTAAACGTTAGCTATTGTATGTATTTCTTCACTTCAAGTGATGACTTGCCAATGTAACTATCTCATTCAACTTTACAAACTACTGTCTCTTTCTTCGCCAAGAAGTAATAAGGTCCAATGAATATTACACAGTACTTTATTAAGATATTTAATAAATGCAACACATGGTTCCTTGACATCAGAATTATAAGAAACATTTATGGTTGTACTATGAAGAATATATATCCATACACGTACAATACTTTATCTAATAATTAATTCATTAAATTCATCTGAAAAATTCAACATGTCAACCTCCTCCATTAAAATTATGTCGTTCACTCCCTTTACTCAAGAAAACATGAATTCTCCTTACGCTATAAAAATTAGTTCCTTTTTTTCTTGTGTTTCTATTCTTTTCCTTCAAATCACTATGCCACTGTATCGTGAGAGCTGACATAGTGTCTTGCGAAAAAAACATGTCATTTGCATCAGTTACATGGTCTGTTACGTGATCTACTAATAAAAAAAATATCTATAGGACAACTATAATATGGTATGACAATCCACATCAGTGTGAATATGTTTTTATCATTGTCTTTATACTAAATTTGTCTTGACCAAAATCAGCAACAATGTTGTCATAGCCTTTACTGTTTTTATTTCATATTGATAGAGTATTAAATACAATCTGTTGATCTTGTTATTGGCTATTCTCTTTTTGTTTAGTGCCATTAATGGTTTATGATCTGTTACAAGATTAAACTTTCTTACTTAGAATTCAATCAAATTTTGAACAAAATCTCAAAAAAGAAACCACACACAAAATAGTGAGTTCATACTAAAATTAGACGTAAATTTGAAGAGAATTTGATCGTGTGAACTGAGCATTACCCTGTCATTACATATTTATGTATTTTCCGTTTAACTGTTGATATTGACTAACAAACAAATCATTAATGACAGATGACTATACAAAGGACCAGCAAAGAAATCACTAGTGACAAATCACTAGACAAAGGAATAATAATCAAATCACTAGCGACACATCACTAGACAAAGGACTAACAAATAAATCACTGGTAGTGACATGTGACTGGGCAATGACTAACAAACAAATCAATAGTGACACATGACTAGAAAAGTGACTAACAAAGAAATCACTAGTAACACGTGACTAGACAATTGCCTATAAATCATCAAACTAGTGACACATCACTGAACAAACAAATCACTAGACAAGTGATTAAAACAGTGTAATACACAGAATGAAAAGCTGATCAACAAATTCATATTTATTACAACACTAATAAAGAAAGTTCTAAGAACTATAACAATAATTTTTAGTGAATGGATAAGAGAGGTAAATTTGAATTTTTTTTTATTATGATAAGAATCATGGAGATTTTCACCTATAACAAGCAATTAGGTTTTGGAGAGGTCTGGTGAATTTAAAAAGCAAAAATAGGGTGAGGGAGGGATGTCTCATTGAAGCCATTAAAAACTTATAAAAATAGGCTTCGAAAGATTACTATTTATGACTATTTAAAGCAATTTTCAAAGAGGAAATTAAAAAAGTCACACTAAAGCATGACTTTTTTTTACATCAAAAACAGTTAGAAGCAATGAAAAGTTTATGTTCACAATATGCTATTGATTCACCAAGAGTCTTTTTATTCGAATACCGGTACGGAAATAATTGGATCAGAATTTTCCATTTTATAAGATGATCCGTTAGGCAAAAAGAAATCCCTACCTTAGTGGATAAAGAACCAAGTGGAACATGACCTAAATATAACTCTAGAATTATAAATTTACTGTTATCGGAGTGTTTAAATGAAAAATGATAAATTTGAACTTTCTATGAGAGCTTTTTGAATGATAGCCTGCAAGGAAAGGTTGGGTAATATGTTCCCAAATCGAAGACTAGTAATTGTTATTAATGCTAATAATTATAAAGTAACTGTCCTTAGTAGTAAGGTATAAACAAACTTGAAATTTTAAAAATAATTTAAACATTCATAGGGTATAACTCTCTGTTATCATAAATTTCACATCATTTAAAAAATATAACAAATAAAGTATTTAAATTTTTTCTTTAAAAAGTATTTACTCAAAAAAATAAAAAAATGCTTTAAAATCAAATTTACAAATAAATTTTTACAATTTATGACAATAATGTGCAGGGTTTGCCAGAAAAATTTTCTTTATTGGTATAAAAGTCATATATTTCCATTAAAATGTATTTTAAAAAGTATTTTAAATATTATTAAATATAAAATTATTTACAAAAAAGTAACAAGTGCAAAAATAATTTTAAATTTAGCATAAAAGAATCAAGTGTTAATTCACTGAGTTTTTTCAAGATTTTCTTCTCTCATCTCGATTTTGTGAAATACGGTGAAAGGGAAGCAACCATTAAAATAAACATGTTTTTAAGACGATAGCGATAACTTCCCATTAATTATAATTTTTATTGATACGGTTCAAGAAAGTTAACTCTTGTCATCTTGGTTAGAGATCGTATTAACTTGGTTACTGTTCCTGATTCTTTATGAAAGTATGGGAACTTACTGCTGTCACCTTGTTAAACAAAATAATTTTTTGAGTTGCCTCTAATTGAGTACTCTTTTAAAACAAAAGTTTTGTAAATGCAACATAATTTTATTAGATTTTCTTAGGATTAAGAATTCTTTTGTGATGTGAATAACTTTTCCGTTTATATTCCCAACCTCTCACTTCTGGTACCCGGGTACGAATAGCCACTTCGTTTCCAAAATCATTTTGTTTGACTATAAAGATAACTTTGTCAGTAATTTTCAAGATACAAAGCAAAAATTAGTTGGTTTTTCTGTACTATGTTATGTGTGTGACTGTGAGAGGGGGTGTAACTGTGTGACGTTAAATTATTTTTATAAGGCCATTAGGCTATTACTATTATGTATTATAGGCATATTCATATGATAAGACATAAGTTTAAGATAATTGGGATTAATTTTAATTAAATTAGAATCAAGCTATTTAATTTACTAAATTTAGTTTTCTACAATGTAAAAATATTTCTATTCTCTTAAACCATTCCACCGCAACTGTTTGTAAAAGATTTCATTCCTATAATTTTTTTTTTTTTAGTAAGCCCTGGAATCTATACAACAAAGCTTCAAAATTTGGTTTCCTTATTGAGGCTCTAGGCTTATATCTACTTAACTGAGCCTATAGGGAAATCTGCCCCTTTCAAAAATACAAAACACACTATATTAAACTAGGCAAACAAGTTTATAATTCTCTATTTACAGTTTTTTTTTCTATCAACATATCATATCAACACATGACTTCCTTGTTTCTATCAACACATTGGATGATTTCCCCCAAGATGTGCGATCTGATAGAAAACAATTTTTCTTTATTTCATGGTTCATTGACCCAGGTACTGAATATCTATTAAGTAACATAAATGTATTTCCAGTTTTTAGTTAGTTTTATTTTACATGAGTCAGTTTTTGATTGCTTCCAAATGATACTAAGTTTGAAAGAGTGAGAAATTAAGATAAAGACAAAAATATGTCATCATATATTGAAATCTTTAATATATAGTGAAATATTTTGTTATAATATTCTTAATTTTAATTTGGTCATCAGAAATGAGATGCACCCATGACTGGGTACAGCTGAGATACTACATCCATGATTGAGTACCATACAACTGAGATGCATTCATGATGGTGTACCACTGAGATAATGCATCCATAATTTGCTACCATTGAGAAACTACATCCATGATTGGGTACCCTACAACTGAGATACATCCATGATTGTGTAACACGTGATAATACATCCATGTTGGGTACAACTGAGATACATCCATGATTTGAAACATTTGAAATACTTCCATGATATGGTATAACAGAGACACATCCATTACTGGGTTCCATAAAGATTTATCCATGATTGGGTATAATAGAGATACATCCATGATTGGGTACAACTGGGATACATCCCTGATTGGGTACAACTGGGATACATCCATGATTTGATACAACTGGGATACATCCATGATTGGATACAACTGGGATACATCCATGATTTGATACAACTGGGATACATCCATGATTGGATACAACTGGGATACATCCATGATTGGGTACAACTGGGATACATCCATGATTGGGTACCACAAAGATTTCTTGTCTCTGTAACACTAACAGAGACATTCCTGAACAGGTAAGTCTTTATCTTTTAATAAGTTAAAACTCCTTGACGTCCACAATTTTAACATTGGACCACAGATAGTGTTTCCTTCCTGAACATTTGACCACAGATAGTGTTTCCTTCCTGAACATTTGACCACAGATAGTGTTTCCTTCCTGAACATTTGACCACCAGCAGTGACAACAACATGAACATTTGACCACCAGTGGTGCCAACAACATGAACATTTGAACCATTATTTTTATTGTTAATAGTTATTGTATGCATGGTTTTACTTACAACTGAATAAAGTGCCAACCCATTCATGCTGTTAAAGAAATGTGTGTATGAACGAACATGTGAACCAATTTCTACATTTTTTAATGGATGCTTCTATTGATAATTATAATTGTTTCCTTAAATTTTATAATTTGAATACTTTTGAGGTATTTGATTTTGTTGCAGACCTGTTTACTCTTAGTATTTTGGCAAACAATGTATGATTTTGAGGTGTAAATATTATATATACTGTATGTTTATTTTTTACTATAAATATAAGGTATTTTACGATTTTGTGATGACATTGTACAATTTTAAGAGTTTGGGGGTAAACAGGTCTGTTGTAGGCATAAGACTTTGTAGATCTATGTTGTCTAGTATTAGTGTTGGTCATCAAATCTACCCGGAGTTAGATGGAGAAGTTTAAAGGTACATTCACACTGCAGATTCGTTACATGGATTCTCAACTTTCTGTGACTACGCGCTGCTCACTTTCAAGCTGCTCTCTATACCAGATGCTCACTGCCATATTTTATTTTGAAGGTCCAGTACTGCTGGCAAGTTACATTAACAGTCCCATCATATTTTGTTCAGTGATCAACAAATCTTGTTTAAAAGGCAAGAATCCTAGTAACAAATCGGTAGTGTGAACGTACTTTAAGACTTTGAACATATACCGTTGTAAATATGTTGTCTAGAATCAGTTAAGGATGTGTGATATTGCTGGTCATCAATTGTGCATAAATAGAGTTTAATTATTTGGTGACCAGCAATAAAATAATAACAGGGGCAATGCAGAATTAGGATGTCAAAGTCCTCCATGTGATAAACATTCAAATGTCTTTTGTACAAAAACTGAACACCATCCATGTGAATGTAAATTTTTTTAGGCGAGATCTTGAGATGATGGTGATTTTTAGACAAATAGCAAATGTTAATAAATAATAGATTGATTTGTATTTTACAGGAAAAGTATGAAATCCAGGCATTCTATAGCTTTAGTGCCTGGACTTTTTATAAAAAAGTTAACATTTAATTTGAATTAGATCTTATAGATTGCCCGGATTTCACACTTTTCCTGTAAAATACAAAACAATCCATTATTTATTAACATTTACCTAAAAACCACCATCATCTCAAGATCTTTGCCTGTAACATGTGTAATTGGAGGGCTTGGTGGAATAAGGTGCCTACATTTTTTAGGTAGCTTGGATTTCACCAAGTCCTTAAGTTACGAAATAAGTCGCCATCAATTTTAACATCTTTCTTTTGTAAAGATAACTCACTGTATATCACCAGGAGTATTCATGTTTTCATCTCTTACGAGATAGTCTCGCGGGGACAATTTTTGTTTTTTCTCCCCCTAAAATAAAGAGCATTCATGTTTTCATTTTCTTTTTTTCAATTAAATTTTACAATAAAATTTAAAAACTTCAAATGTTTTTGTTTCAAATATTTCTTTCTTTTATATACAATTTTCTTTTTCTCTCATATTCTTACATACATTTATTTACATAAAAAGTCATACTATCATACTCTTTGCCTTGAATTAGGTTTAGCACCATCTGTTTATCAGGGATCTTGACTTTTCTTCATATTTTTTGCCCTCAATTGTTCGTCGCCAAGACTCTTCCCTCATAGTGTTTGCCTTCAATTCTTGAACTCCTTCTGAAAATAAAAGAAATCTTTATCACCTAAGATTTATTACAAGTCCTACCAATAAAAACATTGATATGTTCTGTACCCAATGTCTACACATAATACTTACTATCCTATTGTCTCTGGTTTTTCATTTCACTTAGTTTACATGCTTTTAATAATTGTTAAACGCTTTAAGGTAAGCGCTATATAAAGCGCCACCTCTATCTCAATTAAATAAGACTACATGCAATTTATTATTTTAAAAACCGATTCATTATAAATATTATATCCTTTCTTTTAATAATAAACCCTAAACGCTTTAAGGTAAGCGCTATATAAAGCGCCACCTCTATCTCAATTAAATAAGACTACATGCAATTTATTATTTTAAAAACCGATTCATTATAAATATTATATCCTTTCTTTTAATAATAAACCCATCTCTAAACATTTGTGGATAGTCTCTCCTTGATAAAAAATTTCACAATCACCTAACCTGACCATGTAACGCTGAAGAAATGAAATGAATCAATTTTAATCTTTATGTTCAAGCTTATTAATCACATTTATCGGTACATCTCTTGATTTTGTTATGTCAAAATTTATTTTAATAAATACATTTATTTTAATAAATATTTTGACTGAGCTCAAGTTACAGAATTTAGAATACTCGAATCAGAACTTCATTTCAATTGGGAAATACAAGATTTTAAATTTCCTTCACTGGCTAATATGCTGAACTAATCTCAAAGTGTATTTGATCCCTTTGCATCAACGAAGATGGTAATTCAATCAACTACAAACTATAGATGCTAACTTTATCAGCCATGCAGAACTTTTTAACTCTCGTAAAATAACCAATTATAGAATGTGGTTAGTACTCTCCATCCATATTCATCCTATCTTCCTCTCCCATGCGTGTAATAGATTTACTGACTATTTTGTTACGGTCCAAGTTTCACCTGTGTATGTTACAACTGGTCTCATTACAGTTTTATAAAACAAATTCTGTTTTTCTTACTACTCTACTGAAGTATGGCCTATTCCCACTCCAGTTTCTACTTTAAAGTCATCTGTGACTCTACATTCATGGACTATGTTACAACTGGTCTCATTACAGTTTTATAAAACAAATTCTGTTTTTCTTACTACTCTACTGAAGTATGGCCTATTCCCACTCCAGTTTCTACTTTAAAGTCATCTGTGACTCTACATTCATGGACAACCCTACAATTCTGAATGATCCCGACTAGTTTGTCGGTCCTGGTTATTAAAGTCTTTATGAAAGTCTATATATAGATGAGAGTTCCATTTCATGGACTGTTCTACAATGATTCTTAATGTTGCGATCTGAGCATGAAAACCAGCCTGTTGATCTCGTAGCTTCATGTCGACTTGATCTCTCATTCTATTCAAAATAATTCTGTTACAGACAGCAGTGTCATTCCTCACTTTTCTTTGGGATCTTGATGACGTATCCTTCTTTCTATGTGCAGCATGTTGACTATTGTATGTATTTCAGCTCTCATAATCTCTGCTGTGATGTTATACAGTTTCTTCTATTTGTAAGTCTATTATTGATCTGGCTGCTGCTGTTGCTAGGCCATGCATGTGGGCATTTTTATCTTTTTTGATGCTGTTTTTTTACACTTTGATTTGCTTCTTTATATTTCTCTTTCTCAGCCCTAGTGCGGCTCTCTTTTATGTTTTGCAATGTGTTATGTGAAAGCAAGTCTTTGTGTTTCGGCTTCACTGATCCTAAAACCTCTTGGCAGGCGGATGTTACAGCCATCTTTATATTTAGCCATTTGTGTTCTTCCAGTGCTTGGAACTTATTTCTTAATGTCGCACTGAATTCTTTACTTTCTGCTCATTTGTCAATAGTACTGTATTGAATCTTGCCCAAACAAGATGATTAACTAAATTTTTGGCGTTTTTATGTTGCAATTTGTTGCCCAGAAGTCTACTAGCCTTTCTCTGTTCTCATTCCTCTCTCCTACACCATGGTGTCCCATGATATCCTCATACCCACTGTTGTTTTTCCGATCTTGGCGTTCAGGTCTCTACATGGAAATTTTTCTATTATTGCTTGTAGTCTATAGTAGAATGCTTCTTTCTCGTTTTCTTTGCTATCTTTGGTAGGTGCGTAACACTGTATTATGTTCTTCTTTATTTTCTTTTTCTTGGTCCATGTCCTTCTGTCAAGCTTGAATCCACCTGACGTTTTGACGTTCCACGTTGCTATATTTATTTCCTTAGAAAGGTGGTCTTTGGCTCTGAGGCTTCCGGTATAGCCTGGCTTTGGCCACAAGACTTCATAGCTCTGACCTCACGCCAACCCTCCTCCTTTTGCACCCGTGATTGGGACCGGCCTTGACAAACTTAGTTTAGGGTATGCCAACTCCTGAGTCACATAAGGATATTTTCTTTGGATACTGTCATACGTGCCATTTGATAGTCCACATAGAGTTGATGCACTTGGATATTATATTTGTAACATTTCTCTAATAGTCATCTGATCAGTTGTTCATCTGTTTTGTCTGAATCCACATTGGAAGTCAACTAGTTTTCTTCAGTGTAGGCTGTAGTCTTTTGGCAACTACTTTTGTCATTATTTTGTATGTAAAATTTGTAGTTTGTGTATTGGTGTTAAAAGTGCTGTTGGCCATTCTGTTGGAATTTTCTCTCCTTGCCAAATTTTAGTTATAAATTCTGTTGTGATGAGATCTCCAAGGGCTTTGTGGTTTTTCATATAATTGATTACTTCTGAAGTTTCTTCTTATTAAAGGGTCTGGTCCTCCATTTGGTGGTTGTTAATCTTCATCTTGTCTACTGTCTTTACTATTTTCCTTAATTAATTCTACGGGCTGCCTTGGTAGCCATTCTTTTCATCTTTTTCCCCCATGCCCTCTTTTTCTTCCTACACATTTTTGTGGCTTTCCTTCTGGCTTCCTTGTATGTTTGTCTTGTCTTTCTGGTCATTTGTATCATGGTCGTTCATGCTTTGTTCCTTACTTCGACAGTCTGTCTGCATTCGTTATCAAATCAGCCTACTCTATTGTTAGATTGTTGGAATCCTATCCCACTGTTCATTTCTGTTATTTTCCCTATACATTTTAAGTGCAGTTATGTCCTTAAGCTTAGTCAAGAGCAAGTTTTCACTAAAATAATATAGTCAACCGATTTTTATGCTAAAGGTATTTTTCTGTATTAATGTTGAACATTTCCTATACATTTACTATTTGCTATACCCAGGTAGCCCCACATATCACACTCATTCATTTCATAGTAAAAGTTCACATACCTTTATTGTCCAAAGTTGACATTTAATGGATTGATTTCTATGAGATGAAAGATCATTGGAACATGTCCTGTTGAGGTGTGGTTTCTATTGACCATTCACTCCTGTTGAAGAATCATTACAGCTCATGAAGAACAAATGCTTAAATAAATTTAGTATGTGTATTAGTATCATTTCAAAATCCTTTTACACACTAGCCCAGTGGTTCTAAAACATATTTAAATGAAGCTTAACTTTTCTTTTAACCAGGTGGGGTGTCAGTTTTGACCAATGATTATAATTATTATTAAGATATTGTACAACCCCCACCACTTACAGCAGTTCTTCTCAAATATTTTTGCCCCACTCCCCACCTGACCAACCAAAAAAGGTTTCATATCACCACCTCCCTTATAGCAAAAGCATAAATAAGTATTTCAATATATGAGACATCGGTCACAGTGAAGCAGTTATGTTGAAAAAGTGTCCCATCTAACGTTAATTACGTGCTCCCCCACCCAACACATTTCCAAACCCATATCATAATAATAGTAAATAAGGTTTGTTTAAATTTTTTATTTATACTCAACTCATTCCGTGATACCTACTCCTTAGCCCTATTATTAGCCGTAACTTAGCTTTATTCAAGTTCAAGTAGTAAAAAATTTGTAAATGGTTCTTAATAATACAACGCATCATTTATTTGTTTTAACTTAAACTAATTTGTATTTATAAAATTATTGTTATATTATTATGTTTTCAATTAGCCCAATGTCAAATGTAAATAATGCTGTATCCATGGCTATTATTTTGTAGACAATCAGCTGAGTTCTTTTTTCTTAACAATAATTTTTAAATTATAATTTTTGACTTTTTGTGGCATTATATCCTTGATTGACAAGACTTTGACATTGTATTCTTGTAATTTGTTTTTGTAGTGTTGCGTTTGTTTTAAATGTGGTAAATTATAAATTTAAAAAAATTTTTTTTTTACTCTTGTACCGCGCTTCGAGCCTTTGGGGATGAAGCGTGTTTTTGAAATACACTTTATTATTATTATTATATGTTGTCCACAAAGTGAATCTATTCTTCTGAAAAATGAATATTTGTTGTATTGAATATATTGTAATAAATATACAATGTCAATTTTATAACTATAATTGGAAACAATATTTTTTGCCTAAAAATAGTAATAAATTAATTTTCACCACCTCCCTTATTCCCTTATAGCGAAACCAAAAAACAAAGTATTTCAAATGAGGCATCTTAAGGTCTCAGTGAAGAAGTTACCTTGAAAAAGTGTCCCATCTAACAATTAATCATGCCCCCCCCCCCCAAAAAATAAAAATAAATTCCAAACCCTTATCATAATAATAGTAAATAAGGTGTGTTTACATTTTTCATTCATACTTAACTCACACTGTGTTGAAAAATTGGCCCAACTAACAATTAATCATGCCCCCCCCCCCCCAAAAATAAAAATAAATTCCAAACCCTTTTCATAATAATAGTAAATAAGGTGTGTTTACATTTTTCATTCATACTTAACTCACACTGTGATACCTACTTCTTAGCCCTATTATTAGCTTTATTCAAGTTCCAGTAGAATAAATTAGTAAATAGCTATAAAAAATAGAATGCATTTTTTATTTGTTTTAATTTAAACTAATTTGTATTTATAAAATTATTGCTTTATGATGTTTTAGTTAGCCCAATGTCAAATGTAAACAGTCAGCTGTGTTCCTTTTTCAATGAAAAATTGAAGTAAAACTTAATTGAGGCAGATTGTACATTTTTCATTTGAGCTATATTAATTTTTTTATTTTTTATTTTGACAGCAACTATGATGGGCAGATGTCAATGAGTATGATTATGATGACAATGACTGTGGGGCTCTAAGTGGATTTCTGCATTTAGGCCAGAGGTACAAAGCCAGCTGCTTACTGATGAACGTTAGAACAAGAGAGATATAAGGAGATCTCCAAAGCAAATAGACTTTGTCAAACTCTAATTTACTGCAAATTTGGTTGCATATATTTGTTACTATGCAATGTACACTGGACAATAACAACATTGAAGAGGAGTTTTATTTGTGGATTCATTCAAGTACTTAATTTCACAAGACTGAGGTCCAGGAAATCCTTATATGATGGGACTGTTAAGGACTTGAATGTATATTGTTATTGTGTGTTGTTTGGAGAGTATTTGGGTAGATGTTATTAAATGTTTAATATTTTGTGACGTATTGTGCGAAAGGGAAAATGACGCATTATTATTGCTAGAGAGTGTGGTTTTTAAATACGGTAATGGAAGCTAATGATTTATTTTGTTAATAAAGATATTTTATTATAAGAATATATAGTTTTGTGAAATTACTAAAACCCCTAGACAGAACGAAGCCATCGAACCTTTAAGTAAGAACCGAGTTTGTAACATGGGCTACGAGCAAGGCCATTATGAATAGGGACAGATTCAAGGCCTTATTGAGTTTCCTAAAAGTTTATGATACTGAAAATAAAGGAGACATGCTGTGCAGAATTGGGAGACTCTTATGTATCTCAATGCAATTAATGAACACTTTAGGAGACGTCTTTGATGATGTACCAGTTTCTGTAAAGTCTGACATTTTTACATCATGCGCTGCAACTTGATCATAACAAAAAACAATTATTTAAATTGCATTACCAAAACAATGGTAAAAGGGTCTGAGTATATATATCATTATCAGATCCTTTGTTTGTGATACATTTTTATGTTTTAATATGAAAAAAAATTGTTTTCAAGTATTGTATGTGTGTCGATGAAAGATTAGATCTAGAGACCGACCGAATTTCGGCTTCGGTGCCGAAAGTGGCCATTTTATCACTTTCGGCCAAAACTGAAAATTTAACTTTCGGCTTAATTTCGGTTTTTCTTCGGTTTCGGCCGAAATTGACTTAGACTTTCGGCCATCCGTCCGAAAGTGACTCAGGTTTTCGGTCACTTAATACTCAGCTAAAGCGATATTTAACAACAAACTAAACAACATTTATGAACAAACTAAACGATCTTTAAAACAAACTAAGCCATCTTTAAGAACTATCTAAGCGATCTTTAATAACAAACTAAACGATTTTTAAGACCGAACTAAATGATCTTTAAGAACAAAACAAAAGAGCTTTAATAGTAAACTAAATGATTTATAAGAATAAACTAAGCGATCTTTAACAGAAAACTAAATGTTCTTTAGGAACAAACTAAAAGATATTTAAGAACAAACTAAGTGATCTTTATGAAAAAAACTAAGCGATCTTTAACAACAAACTAAGCGATATTTATGAACAAACTAAACGATCTTTAAAAACAAATAAAGCGATCATTAACAAAAACTGGACAATCTTTAACAACAAACTTAGCGATCTTTAAGAACAAACTAAACCATCTTTAACAACAAACCAGGCGATCTTTATGAACAAATTAACTGGTTTTAAGAAAAAAAATAAAGCGATTGCTAACAAAAACTGTATGATCTTTAACAACAAACTAAGCGATCTTTAAGAACAAACTAAACGATCTTTAGCAACAAACTAAATGATCTTTAACAACAAACAAAACAATCTTTAGCAACAAACTAAACGATCTCTAACAACAACCTAAGCGATATTTAACAACAAACTAAGCGATCTTTAACAACAAATTAAGCGATCTTTAAGATTAAACTTAGTGATATTTTAGAAAGAACTAAGCGATCTTTATGAACAAACTCACCGATCTTTCAGAACAAACTAACCGATCAATAACAACCAAACTAAACGATCTTTGAAAACAAATTAAGCGATCTTTCAGAACCACAATTTTTAGAGACCCGATTTAAAAAAATAAAATTTTACATTAATCCCCCCCCCCCTCCAATTTTTGCCAAACTTTCTCCTACCATACTAATTTTAAAAAATCGGAAAGCAATTTAAATTACTTTTATATTAAAATGGTAAAATCCAAAGTATTCATTAGATCAAGAGTCTCAAACTAAAATCATCGGGGAGGGGGGGCGCGGTGCAGGAGGTAGTGTCTGAATGAGAGTGGGCCGCATCAAGTAATCCACATAAAAGCGATTACAAATGTTACAATCTGCTCAACCTTTGTAAATCACAATAAAATCATTAAGGGTTCTCAAGAGCTAGGATTCACTTTCATCCACCTACTCACTGTTGCATACAAAAATATATAGAAAGAATGAAAAAAAAATCAGAATTAGACTAGTCAGTGAGATTCGACTGAAACCGTCGCGGAGAGTCACGTTATAGATATGAGAATGGGGGAAATGGGCCGGCGCATTTACACTAAACTTTTCTGTCTTGAAGCGGGCCACAAAATATCTGATTGCGGGTCACAAATGCTCGCTGGCCACGATTTTGAGACCCCTACATTAGATGTTTATTTATTAATATTCACGATTATCTCATTTTTTATAAAAAGAATGTAAATATTTATACTTTCCCACATCATTTTCGATGTATGTAGAATGTATGCGGGAACAAATTTCAAAATATCTTAACATTTTATTTTTGGTTTCGGCTGAAATTCATGTTTAACTTTCGACCTTTTTTCGGTTTCGGCCGAAAGTCATTTTTAAACTTTCGGCCTTTTTTCGGTTTCAGCCCAAAGTCATTTTGAACTTTCTGCCTATTTTCGGCTTCGGCAGAAATCAGAAAATCACTTTCGGTCGGTCTCTAATTAGATCATCTCATCGGTATCTCGATGATTTAAAATTTTTTTTACTTATTAAAATGTACCTTTTTTTCTTAGCTTTTATTCTTACTTACTATAAATGTTTAAGTGATAATTAAATGAAGTAAGAGTGAGAAAAAAAACGTAATTATAATTTAGACTTTTTTCTGGCAATATTTCCCTGATTGATATGTTGTCCACAAAACCATAACTTTTATTTATGAGTCTTATCTTTTGAAAATTGAATATTTGTTGTAGTATTGAATATATGGAAAAAAATTATCATAAAATATCAATTTTACTATTATACTTGGAACATTTTTTTTTCTCCTTCTTTGTAAAGCTGAGATGTTATGTTTTTGTCAATTCAAAACTGTTCTGTTTTGACTAAAAATAATAATAAATCAATTTTGGAAAGTGTATTTTGAACAAACACCTAATATCAATTAAAGAGCATGCAATCACCTTTAAAAAGATATATAGTACTTGTAGGTAACTACAAAATTATAGCCATGAGACACTTTGAATAGTAAGTTGTATTATTATACAAAAATTTAAAAATCTGCCATCTTTTGAGACTTAATAACTGAATTAAATTAAATTTTACAACAAGCTCAAATTGAATGACTATCTTAAATTTAATTACTATCCCTGGTGTGCTGTGTTGAATGCATTGCTTTATACATTTTTGCTTTTTATTTACTTGCGTTGGAACAAATGTTTCAAATGCTAAGGACACCAAAGACAACAGACACGACATTACAAATTTTTAGTTCTAATAGAATGAGACATTAGCTTATATTTTTTACTTTGGAATAAAAATTATAACTCTTTTCAAACTCAAAAAGGGGCTGGAATGATATACACTAATTTTACAAGTTAGAAGAGAAAGGTGATTTATAGGGGCCTAATTATAGTGGGTAATTTATTACACTATTTTATAATGAATTATAATATTGTGGGCTTACATAATTAATCTATTCTACAACTTCTCTTTGGTTAAAGGAATTGTTTTCTAATGTGGGGCGTACACTCCACCTGATGCATACACCTTCCATAAAGTGACACCCCATTTGGTGCAATTAGAAGAATTTGGGAGACATATTAACTCAGAGATAGGCATGTATTTGCATTTCAAGGGGCAGGGAGTTGAAAAGAACATTTCATTAGGAGGACATCAAACCGTTTAGATGATTAGGTGGTGTAAGGTCTTATGCAAAGTCACTTAACTTTCATGATTAGGTGGGGTAAGGACTGGTGCATAGTTACTTAACTTCTATGATTAGGTGGGGTAAGGACTGGTGAATAGTTACTTATCTTCCATGATTAGGTGGGGTAAGGACTTGTGCATGGTTACTATATATCTTCCATGATTAGGTGGGGTAATGACTGGTGCATAGTTACTTATCTTCCATGATTAGGTGGGATAAGGACTTGTGTATGGTTACTTATCTTCCATGATTAGGTGGGGGAAGGACTGGTGCATTTTTCCTTATTTATTTTCCATCAAGTGCCTCCCTAGGTGGCGGATAGGTGAAAACCCACAGGATATGATGGCTACTTGGGAAATAATGTACCTGGGGTGAAAATATAGCCTATACTATAATATGCAAAGATAAAAATGATAAGATTTATTAATCACTTTTTTTTTTACAAAATTAAATAACTTTTAATCAAGACATGGATTTGTTTATTGGTGTATACAGCACAACTGACAGCATTTATTAGGAACCCTATCAGCATTATGGATAAGGACAGCCAACTATGGGAAAAAAGGTGTGATCTTTACCAAAAAATATTAATAAAGCCCCAGGAACAGACCTTATCACTATGGAATAGACCTTAATCACTTTTGAACTGAATATTCGGATGTAATTTATAAACTAGTAAAACTGAAGAAGTAAGTTTAAAAACATATAGTCCATTCAATTATCTTCATTTGATACCAAACTTTGTCTTACAACCTAACAATTTTTTGTTTTTTAAATTTTAATCTCAACCTCTTGGATCTGGATCCGAAAAGCCAATTCAATTATTTAATTTGAATTCCTGGATGTAGTTTGAGAATAATCAACACATAACTATCAAATTTCAGCATTTACTGTAGATACTCATTCATAAGTCTACTTCAAAAAAAAAATATTTTCATGGGAATAAGTGGGAAGGTTGGCTTATGAGTGGGTCATAAGAGATTTTCTCCAGGTACATTGATTCTATTATAGAAAAAAATGAAGATTGTGTCTGTGGGTGCGTATATGAATGATAAGATTGATTCTCACACTAAATGTTCTTGTGCATTAAGTGCAAAGGATGGATGGGTCATCTCCAGATGCAGTTAACCTGTGCTTTTCTGGATTGTCTTTTAATGGAAGGCAACACTCTGAGTCCTGATCAAAATTGGTCATATTTGTGTAGAAATTGGGTTATAAGTTTATCCCTATTTTGCAACTGATATGATTGGCTGTGCTTAGAATCAAACTACTTACATAGAATAATGAAATTGTTATTATAGATCGCTAAGGTTCTATTTTTGGAAATGTTCAGTATAGTTACAGTATTTACCCATAGACAAGTGAACGGAGTCTCTGTTATACATAATACTTTATCTTTAATAGTTTTTAAGTATGTTTAATTATTTCCTTGCCAAAACTAAAGGGGTCGCTAATGAGCTGGTTATACGCTATTCAGGGTTTTCTCGGCCAAAACTAAGAGGATTGGCTTATGAGTGGGTTACAAACTTTCTAGGGTTTACCCAGCAAAAACTAAGATGGTCAGCTTATGATCCTCTAGGAATAAATGTCTGAGATCCCAGTAATGTTTAGTTATCTCAAGATAAATCGAACATTTCATTAAGTTAAGATGAAAAACAAAAACAGTGGCACAGGTAATGAAAAATAAATGAGATAAAAAGGTATTTACCTGAAGTAAAATGTTGACCAGGCATTGTCCTGACATGTCATGATTCCTCCTGCATGTTAATCATAAGAGCAGCTGTGAAGTCTGGCAGTGATGGGGGCCTTCAAGTGATCTCTGTGAAAACAACAACTTGAACCTGGAAATAAATTTACACAAGAATTAGTAGATAGATAGAAACTTTACTCTATTAGGGTGCAAGCTTGCATTTATATCAAGATAATATCCTATGAACAATTTCAACCTTATAGTTACAAATCATAATAAGTTTTAAAAAATTGGTGTCATTGATTTTACACCAGCCATGTTTGCATTGGCATTGAGACAAATGATTATTGGTTCTCAAAGGGAAAGTTGAATAGCTATGTCTATTTAATCTATTAAATAGTTAAAGTTCACCCACTATTCGAATTAGTGAGTAAAATTCAAGCTCTTTAGGATTTATGGAGGTTGGTGTTAAATGAACAAGAGAAAGCCTTCAAAATGGTCTAGTCAAGCTCAGTGCAAGATTTTAACTCCCAACTTCATTAGAGTAGAGAATCTTTTAAAAAATCTAAATATGATTTTTTTGTTACAGAGCAATAGTAATATAATTATAACTAACCTACAAGATATAATTACCATGATTTTAAAAAAAACATTTAAGCTACAGACAAGGTTGTGGAGCAGAATTTTTGACAGCGCTCAGCTACAGTCAGATTTTGGTTAGTTTCAGCTCTGCTCTAGCTACTGATTAATCTAAAGATAAGAAGCAATCAATCTAAATAGCCCTTTGCATTTTTCAATAATTTTTTTTTTACAGAAAAAAATGCTCTCAATATGTCGGAAGGAAATTTAGATTGATAGAATATTATTCATTTTTTAAAAAGGGATTTTTATCTAATTTGCACCAAATTAGGAATGTGCAAGACTCTTTGTGTCATAATACCCAAATTACTCTTGCGGAGATACTGATCCTCCATCCAGCGCCTCCCCAGGTGACTGATAAGGGAAAGCCCACCAGATATGGAGGGTACTAGGGAAATAAAATACCCAGGGCGGACCAAAATCAGAACCTACTGTCTTGTAGGAAGTGGAGGGATCCACAAAGGCTAGGGAACCTTACCCAAAAACTAAGGCAGCTACCTAGAGAGCTTTAAGGGTCTGGAATCTGACTCATAGACTTTGCTTTAGGAAAAAGTTATGTCAGCAGCACAAAGTTTCCACACAAAAATATACATAAGGTTACTTGGAACTCACCAGATGGAATCACCAACAACCAAATTGACCATATTGATCAGAGGCATGGATCAGATATACTAGATGTAAGAAGCTACCGAGGAGCAGATGTAGATTCTGACCATTTACTTGTAAGGGTTAAATATAAGCAGAAAATATGAATATTTCACATTGTCCGAATTCAAAGAGAAAAACCATATGAATACCAAAAACTTGCCAAAGACCAACTAATCGCAAAAGCTTACCAAAATGGAAGTAGAAGCAAAACAAGAAGTTTCACAGGAGGAAACAAACACTTCAAACAGGGAAAACAACATAAATGAACAGTGGGAAGGATAAAAAATGCTAAGAAAAATTCAGAAAAAGCAGGAGGATTCCAGCAAACCAACCCAGTAGGCTGGAATGGGGAAAAATCTAAACTAAAAGAAATAGAAGACTTTTCAAGATAGGGAAACATCAGAGCAAAGTACATGAAGATAAAAGATGAAAAGAATGGATACCAAGCCAGACCACAAATAGTTAAGTCCTGAAGAGGTGGGCTGAATATTTTGAGGACATAATAAATGCGGACCATATGCACGATGTAGATTATCAATCACCACATGGAGGACCAGACCCTTTAATAAACTAGCTAACTCTAGAAGAAACTTCAGAAGTAATCAATTATGTGAAAAACCACAAAACTCCTGGAGATGATCTCATCACAGAATTTATTAGATATGGATGAAGAGAACTACACACTCAGATACATAAACTAATAACTAAAATTTGTCAAGAGGAGAAAATTCCAACAGAATGGGAAACAGCACTAATAACCCCAATACACAAAGGTTTCAAACTTCAATCACAAAATGTAGAGGAATTTCCTGTTTAAATGTTACATACAAAACACTGACAAAACTAATGGCCAAAAGACTACAACATTACACTGAACAAATTCTAGATGATTTCCAAAGTAGATTCAGACAAAACAGATCAATTACTAATCAAATTTTTATTATCAGATGCCCATTAGAGAACTGTTAGAAATATAATATCCCATTACATCAACTCTATGTGGACTATAAAATAGCCTATTACAGCATCAAAAGAAAATATCTATATGAGACTCTGCAGGAGTTTGGCATACCCAATAAACTGACAAACTGTTACCAGTAATATTAAACAACTCAAAAACAAAATCAAGGTTCAAGGAAAATATGCAAGGGAATTTCAGTTTAGACAAGGCCTAAGACAAGCAGACTCACTATCATTCATGCTATTTAATCTAACATTAGAGACAGTTATAAGAAGCATACATATTGACACCAGAGGAACAATGACATGATACTTTCTGAGGGAAGCCCAAGACCCACAACCAAAGGGCACTCTTTACAATAAACCCTTTCAGTATCTTGCATTTGCTGATGACATAACACTGTTTGGGAAAATTAGTAAAGACATATCAAAAGCCTTTATTGAATTAGAAGGCACATCACTACATGCAGGCCTGGAAGTTAACACCAAAAAACAAAATACATGACTATGATAAGAGAAGAAAAAAACAGAAGAACCCAATAAAATTAGAAACCAGACTTTTGAAAAAGTAAATCAATTCAAATACCTAGGATCTTTATTGAATAAAAGAAAAGAATTACTAACAGAGATAAAAGAAAGAATATCGACGGGAAACAGTGCATACAAAAAAAAAGCTTGGGAAACTCTGGACCAATGTTCCCTTTAAGCTGTGCGGCTGCGCAGCTATCTCACAGACGCCGCGCAGCAGTTTTGAGTCCCACGCAGCAAATTTCCATGTAAGTGTGTGTTTGTGGACTGTAAAATTTTACACACAAAAAAATTGATGCTGTAAAACTTTGCACACAACTGTATGATTTTGCACACGAACCAACAAACCTTAGAGGGAACATTGATCAGGACTAGGATATTTGAAATTCATATACCAGCAACATTGCTGGTAGGAGAGTAGGTCACTTGCAGCTTTCTAGGGAAACTCTGGACCAGGATATTTTAAATTCATATACAAGCAACATTGCTGGTAGGAGAGCAGGTCACTTGCAGCTTTCCCTAGATTTATTTTATTTTGTACACCAATACACACACATATATATAATAGTATATAATTATTAATCTGTCCATTAATTTTTAATGAAAAAGTGGCGAAATATGGTTAAAATCACAAAACAGGCATGTTTATTCCTGGGCAGTCCAAAAATATATTTTTTAAAATGATTATTTCAATGGCATGCACTGTACTTTTCTAGATTAAAATTTTACGAGTTCTAAGCAGTAAGATTTTAGTTTTTTCATTAAAATTTTATAGAGCTTTTTTGTTAAAAATCTAATACAGGCAAAAATGAAATGCAATTGATTTTAAAGACCTTTTGTCAATACATCTGACTTTACCTTCCCTAACACAACAGGACTTGGTCAAACACATAAATGATTTATCAAATAGGATTTTATTCTATTTAAAAAATCAATATGTGATGAAGATTCTAAACTAATATATATGATTATGAAGATTTTAATTAAAACTTGAAATGCTTTTTAACATTATAAGTACTGGTATGTAAAAACCTTCAATTTATCATTAAACAAAATATTTATTTACATTCTTTAAGACTACAGTCATGAACGCACAACATTGGTTTTTTAAATTGAGATTTACTCTTAAGGGATTCTAGCCGGAAGAATCTAAATGGTCAGTGAAACTTGCAGTTCATTTTCTTTGATTGGGAAACTTTCATCCAAAGGCATATATTATACTAAGTTTACAAAGACCAAGGGGCAGTCCATAAAGTACGTCACGCTCCAGAGGGGGGGGCGAGGATGTAGGAAAGTGTGACGGGGGGGTTAGGCCATGTGTGACGTCACACATTTATTTTTTTTACATTTTATTTCTAATTTATTTATATTTTTTTTAGTAGAATTTAATAGCTTTAAAAATAATTTTCAAAAATTTTGTGAAACATTTGAATTAGTTTTATGTCAAAATAGCATGAAATGCATATCTCCTGAATGTGTTGTTCACGATAGCCTCTCGCTAGGAGCGCTAATATGCTGTTGCGAAGCCTTGTTTTATGAATAACCTTGCCGAGATCAACATGAGTTTTCAAAGTACAACTATATGATCTTTATTGTCCATCTTTGCAGACCAGCTTACTTGATCGAATTTGCAAAGTATGTCACTTATACTTTGCCTCACAAACAATGTTGAAGAAACATGCAGGACAACACAGAGCTCGGGAGAATGTGCCAACCCAAACTGTTCCAGAATCAACGCAGATAAAATGCATCAGTCCTTTGAGAATCTCTTCTAGAAGGCAAAGAGAACTCATGGCAGTTATTGCCAGAAGAGACAATGCACATTCAGAGGATGTTGAGAGGCTACATGAGGATGAAGTTGATCTGTCTGCAATTATCCTTCCAGGAAACGATGATGGTGAAAGATTGATGCCAGTCGTAACTATGGATGACACTTTACTCCACCATGGATGGATGATGTCCAGTGAATACTTTTTAATTAAAACATAATTCACAGGCCCATAATAAACAAATTCAATATAGCACAAAATTTTGTCACATAATTTGTCATTCTAGTCTTTTTTTTAGTCAAATTGTTTTGTTTCCTTTTTATTATTTAATCACTGGGTGAGGTCAAGTTTAGCTAATTTACTTCTTATCCTGTGTAAAAAGATTGCATAATCGGAAATTATCTAAAACTTGACCTCACCTTTTGTAAATGAAAAAGAAGCAGATAAATGATGTGTATTATATAATTGCCTTGTCTAATTTTTGCAATTTTTGTTTTCAAATTCAATCTAGATTGACTTACTGCTTCAATGATTAATTGTGACAACTGTTTACTATTAACTATTCTACTATTAAAGTCCTTTTAATAAGGTAATACTTCTTTCAAGTGGACATTTTATATTTTAATACAGTTTAATTTTAATAGTGAAGTGTGTTTTAGATTAAATTTTAATTAGGTGTTAATTTTTTAAAAATTTGTTCGAAAATGTGACATACTTTAGGGGGGGGGGGGTGTTTCCGAGATTTGTGACAGTTTGTGACAGGGGAGGGGGGGTTAAAAATGGTCAAAAATAGGGTGACATACTTTATGGAAGGCCCCTAAGCAGGTAAATTACATCTTGAGACCAGGCAGGTAAATTACATCCTTTGAGGCTGGGCAGGTAAATTACTTCCTTTGATTGGGGATGGGGGGGGTGTTTCCGAGATTTGTGACAGTTTGTGACAGGGGAGGGGGGGTTAAAAATGGTCAAAAATAGTGTGACATACTTTATGGAAGGCCCCTAAGCAGGTAAATTACATCTTGAGACCAGGCAGGTAAATTACATCCTTTGAGGCTAGGCAGGTAAATTACTTCCTTTGATTGGGGAACTTTCATCCCAAGTTGAAGGCATATATTAATATTATACTATGTTTACAAAGTCTAGGCAGGTAAATTACATCCTTTTAGACTACGCTGGTAAATTAAATCCAAGAGGCTAGGCAGGTAAATTGCATCCTTTGAGAAAAGCCAGGCAAATTAGATCCTTTGACTTGAGACCAGGTACTCAGGTAGGCACTTCAAACAAGAACACTTTTGTTTTTGTGTTTTTTACAACCGATGCTGCAGTGGTAGATTAATCATTTTAAATTAAAATATTTTTTAACTTGGTGGTTTCACTGTTAACTTCATGACAATCTTCAATATCAGACCTGTTTACCCTCAAACTCTTAAAGTCGTAGAATATCATCACAAAATCGTTCAATACGTTATATTTATAGTAAAAAATAAAGGTAACCAAAATAAACAGTATATACAACCTATACGCCTAAAAATCGTACATTGTACGCCAAAATCGTAAGAGTAAACAGGTCTGCAATATCAACATTTCTAAAAGTCAAAGTAGTAAAAGTAAAATCAAAGTTCTTTTAGTTAATTGACTAGTACTACTTTCACATTTTGTTTTAAAATATCCAGATAAAATTATTTATTTACCCTTCAGATCTTTATTATACTTCAGTCATCATTGTAGCTAGACTTGAGTCTGAGTAAAATTAGTAAGCATATAATCTTCTTTCCATTCTGATTATGGATTGATGGATGCTATCTGAATCGTCAACATCGGTCATTACTCATTGGCTCACGTTGGCAATGCGTGCATAAACCGGATCCTGATTCAGGCAATCGTCATCATATTGCGATTTTGTAAAAACTGACTAAACCGTATTCGACTAAATAGTCTCAGAATTTTAATACCGGTACTATTTTTATTTAATTTTAGCTTTTAATTTATTTCAGTAGCACTACTTAATCGCGCTTAAATAAGGGATTACCCGCGATAACACACAAATTGTAAGCTATGCTTCGCTCCAGACTACAGAATTATTATTTTTTTCTTATAACTGTTGCCCACTGTTGGGGGGGGGGGATGCTAAGCGTTTGAAGAAATGTGTTTATTATTACATTAACCGTTTATTAACCCATCTTGCTAACTTTAACTAGACAAGAAATTATGTAGGCCTACCAACTTCTCACACTCAACTTTTCAAAATTGTTTTTATGCAAACTGAAGGAGGAATAAAAAGAAGCTTTTATGGGACATATCCGACGGGTCACAAAACTTTTAGTGACGGTTCGCATATAATATGATAAGTCTAATTGATATAATGTTCAACTCATGTGATACCACGCAATTAATTGTAGTTTCTTACGATGGCACATCGCGTATTTCCGTATATTTAAAGAATAGGTTTGAATTAAAAGCTAATCTTACGTTTTAAAAAAATACTTCAAATCTGTTTGTAAAGCACATTTTTCTGCTGACATGGAATAAAGTTCTATTTAAAATCCGCGCATCATCTCATAATAGTGCACCGGCAACCTTCCTTTAATAGTGTGCCGTTCAGAATAAAGACTTATTAATTAAACAACCCTTGAAAACAAAGTTTTTCGGGTGAATCCTTTAGAAAATGTAATGCAAAGCAATCTGGGCTGGGGCTGAAAATTTAATAAAACATGCATACAAGGTACGCACTTAATAAGAATCGCAATATTAATATACTAATGACCCATCCGCTTTTACACCGCAGATTTATTTTACAAACTATTTCAGAAAAACAAGAGAAAACATTACGCACCAAACGCTCTTGCGGTAAATTATTTTTAAAAGAATCTCATTTAGCGCACTTATGGGGAATTTAAATTTATCCTCCGTTTAAAAAAAAAACAGGATAAAAACTATTTTTGAGGGTTGGGGTTGGGCTGAAAAGTTGAAAGAATGTTGTGTCATTAGCAACGAGTCGATATGTTCAGTTTCAGCTCGATAGCTTGACGGGAAGTGGGTCAATTAGTCGTCCAAAGATGTTTCCCGCCAGCCATCCACCCACCCCACACACAAAAGTCAAGTTAATATAAATGATTTTAAAAGGCGTACCCTTAACATAAATTAACCTGAACGTCCCTCGAAGCGATTTAAACGTCATATTTCTTTACTCTCTTCATTTCACTGCTTTTAAATTGCATCTTTTCAGGTAAAGGGATTTTGAATAAGCTTTACAGGAACCACGCATAGGTCTGGAGAGTATGACTATGGTTCTTCATGTGTCCTGTCTGCTGAGGAAGGCTCTTGGCCGAAACTTTATTCTGTTATTGTCCTGTCTTTCTGCTTCAAGTTTCCACAAACCCTCTTCTACCATTTCCTTCAGTTAGAATAAGAACGTTGTTTGAAAAAAAAAAAGACCAGACACACCTGATGATCACTTTAAAAAATGTGTCTACAAATTCATTTATAAGAAAAGTAAAATACATAAAAATAATTAAAGGATTTATCTACGTCACGTGTGTATAGAACATTGAACATTTTTAATAACATATTCAATACGAAGTGGACGCTAACTGAAATAATGAACTGCACGCTGTGATGTATCGATGATCTGAGAGGTAATGTGTATGGTCAATGGACCCTACTGTGGCCGTCCTGAGAGGTAATGTATATGCTCAATGGAACCTACTGTAGCAGTCCTGAGAGGTAATGTATATGGTCAATGGAACCTACTGTGGCAGTCCTGAGAGGTAATGTATATGCTCAATGGAACCTACTGTGGCCGTCCTGAGAGGTAATGTATATGCTCAATGGAACCTACTGTGGCAGTCCTGAGAGGTAATGTATATGCTCAGTGGAACCTACTGTGGCCATCCTGAGAGGTAATTATATTATGGTCAATGGAGCCTACTGTGGCCGTCCTGAGAGGTAATGTATATGGTCAATGGACCCTACTGTGGCAGTCCTGAGAGGTAATGTATATGGTCAATGGAACCTACTGTGGCAGTCCTGAGAGGTAATGTATATGCTCAGTGGAACCTACTGTGGCCATCCTGAGAGGTAATTATATTATGGTCAATGGAGCCTACTGTGGCAGTCCTGAGAGGTAATGTATATGGTCAATGGACCCTACTGTGGCAGTCCTGAGAGGTAATGTATATGGTCAATGGAACCTACTGTGGCAGTCCTGAGAGGTAATGTATATGCTCAATGGAACTTACTGTGGCCGTCCTGAGAGGTAATGAATATGGTCAATGGAACCTACTGTGGCAGTCCTGAGAGGTAATGTATATGCTCAGTGGAACCTACTGTGGCCATCCTGAGAGGTAATTATATTATGGTCAATGGAGCCTACTGTGGCCGTCCTGAGAGGTAATGTATATGGTCAATGGAACCTACTGTGGCAGTCCTGAGAGGTAATGTATATGGTCAATGGAACCTACTGTGGCCGTCCTGAGAGGTAATGTATATGCTCAATGGAACCTACTGTGGCAGTCCTGAGAGGTAATGTATATGCTCAATGGAACCTACTGTGGCCGTCCTGAGAGGTAATGTATATGCTCAATGGAACCTACTGTGGCCGTCCTGAGAGGTAATGTATATGGTCAATGGAACCTACTGTGGCAGTCCTGAGAGGTAATGTATATGGTCAATGGAACCTACTGTGGCCGTCCTGAGAGGTAATGTATATGCTCAATGGAACCTACTGTGGCAGTCCTGAGAGGTAATGTATATGCTCAATGGAACCTACTGTGGCCGTCCTGAGAGGTAATGTATATGGTCAATGGAACCTACTGTGGCAGTCCTGAGAGGTAATGTATATGCTCAATGGAACCTACTGTGGCCGTCCTGAGAGGTAATGTATATGGTCAATGGAACCTACTGTGGCCGTCCTGAGAGGTAATGTATATGGTCAATGGAACCTACTGTGGCCGTCCTGAGAGGTAATGTATATGGTCAATGGAACCTACTGTGGCCGTCCTGAGAGGTAATGTATATGGTCAATGGAACCTACTGTGGCCGTCCTGAGAGGTAATGTATATGGTCAATGGAACCTACTGTGGCCGTCCTGAGAGGTAATGTATATGGTCAATGGAACCTACTGTGGCCGTCCTGAGAGGTAATGTATATGGTCAATGGAACCTACTGTGGCCGTCCTGAGAGGTAATGTATATGGTCAATGGAACCTACTGTGGCCGTCCTGAGAGGTAATGTATATGGTCAATGGAACCTACTGTGGCCGTCCTGAGAGGTAATGTATATGGTCAATGGAACCTACTGTGGCCGTCCTGAGAGGTAATGTATATGGTCAATGGAACCTACTGTGGCCGTCCTGAGAGGTAATGTATATGGTCAATGGAACCTACTGTGGCCGTCCTGAGAGGTAATGTATATGGTCAATGGAACCTACTGTGGCCGTCCTGAGAGGTAATGTATATGGTCAATGGAACCTACTGTGGCCGTCCTGAGAGGTAATGTATATGGTCAATGGAACCTACTGTGGCCGTCCTGAGAGGTAATGTATATGGTCAATGGAACCTACTGTGGCCGTCCTGAGAGGTAATGTATATGGTCAATGGAACCTACTGTGGCAGTCCTGAGAGGTAATGTATATGGTCAATGGAACCTACTGTGGCCGTCCTGAGAGGTAATGTATATGGTCAATGGAACCTACTGTGGCCGTCCTGAGAGGTAATGTATATGGTCAGTGGAACCTACTGTGGCCGTCCTGAGAGGTAATGAATATGGTCAATGGAACCTACTGTGGCCGTCCTGAGCACCGAATATAAACAGAAATACGCTTAACACAAACGTGAACATCTGTTCAGTTTAAGAACAGACACGTGTATCACATGACAACGTGTAAGAGTGTCACATGACGACGTCTAAGTGTGTCACATGACAACGTCTAAGTGTGTGACATGACAACCTCTAACGTCTGTCACATGACAACCTCTAAGGTGTGTCACATGACAAAGTCTAGCATGTGTCACATGACAACGTATAAGTGTGTCACATGACAACGTCTAAGTGTGTCACATGACAACGTCTAAGTGTGTCCCATGACAACGTCTAAGTGTGCAATATGACAACGTCTAAGTGTGCAATATGACAACGTATAAGAGTGCTACATGACAACGTCTAAGTGTGTCACATGACAACGTCTTAGTGTCACATGACAACGTCTAAGTGTGCAATATGACAACGTATAAGAGTGCTACATCACAACGTCTAAGTGTGTCACATGACAACCTCTAACATGTGTCACATGACAACCTCTAACGTGTGTCCCATGACAACGTCTACGTGTGCATCATAAGAATGTGCGTGTGCTGTATCACGAACATGGTCACGTGACCTTTTCGGTAGGATAAGCTCTACGGAAATCAGCGAAGGTTGTGTGCACTTCCGTATTCGTCCGTCTATGCGTGTCTTACTCAAACAGCTGCTACGTGACCAATGACAAACACAGTATTTAACTCTCCGTGGACCTCCCCCACACTCCCCCCCCCAAAAAAAAAACAAAAAAAACCCCACTTTTTCCATAAACATTACGGCAAGTGAAGGTAAACTCTCCTCTCCCGTTTCATTGTTGCAGTGTTCAAATATTTGATTAGAGTCACCGCCGCCAAACGTTCTGTTTCATTGGTACGCTTGACATCCAAGTGCAATATTATAATGACATATTTTCCAAAATCAGTAAAGATCTCCTGCAGACGCTGTTAGGAAGAACGTGCAAAAAAAAAAAGGGCTGTCTGGACCGACGAAATAAACCCGCTACACTTTGCTTTCGGCCATATACATCTGAGAAGTCGACAAGATTCTGTACGGTGTTCCCAACTTGTAAACGGTCGACCCCAGCTCTATGGATGGCCTGAAAAATCTCGGCAGGCTGACGGACATTTTCCTGGAGATCTTCCGCAGCCGCCGCTCGAATTTCTCGGTGTTGGAGTAGTTCCTGACGTGGAGCTCCTTGAGCTTCCCGCTCCAGCGGCGCGGGGTCGTGGTCAGCATGAGCGTGTACACCTGGCGGTATTCGTGACGACCGATGGCGAAGACGGGGGCGTTGACCAGAGAGTTCCCGAACTGCAGCACCCGGGACGCAACGTGGAGCACCTCCACGGTTTCCTGGTTGAACATCTCGTAGTACTTGATCGGCGCCAGGATGATGTTGGGCAACCAGAGGAGGATGAACAGAAACATCAGGCAGGACGTGATCTTGATGGAGCTCACCCGGCTCTCAAACTGTGCGATCTGGGGCGTCGACATGGAGGCGTACTGCTCCCTGAAGAGCTGCACCTGCTTGTAGGAGATCCAGATGATTTGACTGTAGATGACGGCGCACGTAATGATGCAGGCCAACTTGCTCATCAACACCAGAAAGACGTAGGCGGGCGGGAGCGTCTTGAAAAAATTACAGCGGAGGGCGAGCTCCACCTCTTTGTAGCTGTACTGGTTCCAACCCATCATGGGCAGGAGGGAGAACAGCGCCATGCTCCCCCACATGCTGAAGATGGAGGTCAGCACCGTCTGCGTTGTAACTATTGAGTTGTAGCTGAGGGGCCTCATCACGGCCAGGTACCTGTCGACGGCGATGCTGAAGAGACTCCACAGCGAGCCGCCCCCGGCGAACTCTATGGAGGCGAACCACAAAAGGCAGGCGAATCTGTTGCCGAAGATGTACCTCTGGGTCCTGTGGGTGTAGGCAAGGACAAACATCGGCATGGCAAAGCCTCCGATCAGCAGGTCCGACACGCACAGGTTCACGATGAGGTAGTTGTTGACGGTGTGGAAGCCCGGGTAGAGCACGATGCCCCAGATGACGAGGATGTTGGTGCCGACGACGATCGGGATGTACGCCATGGCGATGATGGCGAACACGTCGTAGGCGACCAGGACCTCGCCTTCGTCGAAATACGAGGCGAGCACGTCATCCCGTCGTTGTACCGTGGAGGTGGTCGTCGTGATATTCAACTCGCCTGTCATTTTGTTTACGCTAACTACGCTGTGGTTCATGGTGCAGATGTCGATACTCAAGTCTGTGTCTTTGGATTGGTTAATGTCTTTAATCCATTCGATGCTCTCTTATCAAAACGTCATGGGTGCTATGATCTCCATGGTATTTCGTATTGATTTTCTATGACGTCTTTCGGTTGGTTTTTAAATCGTTTTTTATTGACTTCAAATAATTTGGTATATGCTTGTAGATCTATATGAATCGAACTAACTTCAACTGGAGGCTGTTCTGTTCAACATGATCGAAGGGGGCATTTACTCGCAAACCACTTATGGGGATTTATATGGAAGGTCAACACTTACACCTAAACCGGGTGATACCATTCGTCGGCTTATCTTGATAAGTTTGACTTTCTGCTTTAAAAAAACGTCATCAGTAGATTTGTCGAGTTTTCGTACTCTGTCCACTTCAACTGCCCAGTTTTCGTAATCTGTCCACTTCAACTGCCCAGTTTTCGTAATCTGTCCACTTCAACTGCCCAGTTTTCGTAATCTGTCTACTTCAACTGCCCTCGAAATATTCTTGGTGTTTTCTCAGTGCCTAGGAATACAAAATGAACAGAAAATATTACACAAGAGATGATCAAGGTGATGACAAAGGTGATTATTCAAGGGACAGGCCTGACTTACTCAGCTGAACATTAGCTTATCAAAGTGACCCTCTCTAAACTGGCAAATAATTAGCGTAACAAGAAATGTTAAGGCTTTAAAAAAAGACAGAACAATGAAGTGGATGTATCGGCTAAACGCCTTTTTCAGCAGACAATAAAAAACAAGAACCACACAAAATATATTTGAAATTTAATGTAATTTTAGCGTTACAAGATGACAATTTAGCTCTCCCAGTCTTTTGTTTAGTATTGTCTGCCATGCTGTAGTGGGCTTGAACCCCTCATATAGTTGATCTGTGCTGGGGTAAACTTGAATGTCAATCTCGTGCTACGCTTATCATCAAAGTTTGAAGATGTTATACCTCTTTCGCTACCACCTTTCAAATGGATGTTTGTTTAATATGTCACCACATTTGACATGGATGTTTGTTTCATATGTCACCACCTTTCACAT
>CAXITT010000208.1:1084404-1086904 GCA_964033795.1 Lymnaea stagnalis | reverse complement strand
TAAAACATGGAGGAGTTGTCCTAGCAGATTTATCTAGCATCTCCAAACATCAACATACATTTGTCCTTCGCTTCAAAAATAAGTTGACCAGACTTACAATAAGTGAGTACTGTAGCCACTCTTATAGCAATGATTTTTATTTTTAAAAAATATAAATCTTAATATTTTTTATATGTTGATATATTAAATTATTTTATTTTTTTATTACACCAATTAATGTGGTCATGTACTTAAAAAAACTAAAAAGAAGTTTTACGAAAAGCTAAGCACGTATAATAATATTAAAATCAATTGTATTGGAACAAATAAATTTATATTGATTTTAAATTAGCTTAAAATGTAAATAAAAAATAATTTCAAAATAATTTTTTTAAAGTAGATCTATTTTTTTTTTTTATTTAAAAATGTATTTATTTAAAAATCAATTTCTAAATTTATTTTTTCTTTTAATTTTTTTTTTTTAAATTAACTTTAGAAAGTATCTATAAAAATTTTTCAAAAAAAATGTCCACACAAAATTGCACCCAGATCAGCTGATGTGGAAACGTTTTAGGTTAAAGGTTATTGTAATGTGAAAAATAAATAAATCAAACTATACAACAAAACAATAAAACTAGAAACCAAGTCTAAAGTCTGCATGCAACTAGCACGCCGGGTATGGAATAGATTTATTTTTTTTTTAAATTACAAATACAAAGAATTAACTGAAACTGTTGAATGAGTATTAATTTAAATAGATGTGCGCTGAAATGATTTGCCTTGCGCAACGAAAAGAATATTTGACGTTCTCATTATTTCCGACAGCATTCGATCGTCAGTTTAGCAGACGTGTCGCTTAATATGCAATGTCATTGTTTTTTGTTGTTTTTTTTTTTTTGTTGTTGATAGGGCTAGCCACTGGGGGTGGCGTTTTCTTTAGAATTACACCATCTGTTATAAAAAAAAATTTGTGAAAATGGCGCTATTTGTTGTTTGTAATTTTTATAAATTAGTTTCTTGCTATAAGTAATGGAGAATGTAACCTTTTGCATATCCTAATTCGGGGGGATTTGGGGGGGGGGGGGGCCAAATGGGCCCTATGCCTATGTGATGTGTCGTTGTTGTTTTTGTTTTGTTTTTCAAATTAGACAGAACAGCAAACATTTTTTTTTTTTTAATTTCAAAATGAGATAGATATTTAACATGCAGACGGTGCGCCAAAGAAAAGGTGTTCAAGTAAAAAGGTTGAAAACTACGGTCGTGTTCTTTCATGGCGAGCATCACTGTCACGCACAAAACGTCAAGTAGACAGGGGGGATTAACTCTGGAGGTGTTGAAGATGCAAAATGCGTCAAAAGTGACGCATGCATGCGCTGTTCCTTATTAAAAGGAATGCAACTTTTGTGTTAGAGTTAGACTATCTTGGGAGAAGAAGTGAGAGAAAAAAAAAGTGGGAGAGGGGGGGGGGACAAGACTAAAGTTTGAGATCCACTTCGCTAGCCGAAAGATTTAAGGCATATGTAAAAAAAAAAACTCTTTTAACTATAATAGATTAACTTTGGAAGGGGCGCAAATCCTGAAGGTTTTAAAAATCTTGATTAAATTCCACTTTTATTTTTCATTACGTATTTCACCTTTTTTATTCCTTTTAAGAAGTGAGAAAAAAAAAAAGTGGGAGAGGGGGGGGACAAGACTAAAGTTTGAGATCCACTTCGCTAGCCGAAAGATTTAAGGCATATGTAAAAAAAAAAAAACTCTTTTAACTATAATAGATTAACTTTGGAAGGGGCGCAAATCCTGAAGGTTTTAAAAATCTTGATTAAATTCCACTTTTATTTTTCATTACGTATTTCAGCTTTTGTATTCCGTGTTCTGACAAACGTTGCACCCTTCAAAACAAGAACTCAAAACAAAAAATAAAAAAATTAATTGAAATCAATGAAAATACAAAGTTATAGACTGGCAAGTAAATAATTGTTCAATTTAAACCAATAACTGGATTTGAGAGAAGACTACATTGATAATGTTTACAAACGTGCAAGATCCATTTCTTCCAACGGTCTTTGTCTTGTATAGCCCATAAATGTCATTGCCGTCATCCCTATCTAAATAAAAATCTAATTTTTCGGGGTAAAGTTTAAACGCCAGTGACATATTGTTTCATTTTTATTTTCATCAGAATAAAATGGCTTTCATCGCTCTCTTGGCTTCCATTCTTGTGCTGGGTAAGTTATTGACATAGAAATGTCTTTAATTTTTATTATTAATTTTATTATTTTGTAAGAACAATTTACCTTTATTTATTTTGTATTCATCTTTTTTTTTCTTTAAGCAAATTTTCAACACAAATAATTGCATGTGTTTTTTGTTCTTATTTTTTAGAAAAAAATAGTGTTCCGATTAAGAGACAAAAAAAAAGGATACAATTTAGTTTTTTTTTGGTGTTTTTTTTTTTGTTTTTCTTTTTTTTTTTTTTAAATTTCCGTTTTGTTTTGGGATAACTTTACCAAAGTCATTGTTT
>CAXITT010000208.1:1065046-1084243 GCA_964033795.1 Lymnaea stagnalis | reverse complement strand
GTGTGTGTGTGTGTGTGTGTGTGTGTGTGTGTGAACGAGTTTTGATATTAGGACTGGCGTACCATTTGTCTGCTTTAATGCCACACTTGACGCCACGATTACAGCCTTTACAAATGAGCAATGCCGCTTAGCTGCGGCAGACTGTTAGGGAGTCAGACACATTTTATCTAGACTGGTTGATGGGTAGGGCGAGACACGCCCTAAGTATATTTCGCGATGGTTAGAGCAGTGAAAAATTAGCCCAAAATCTTCAAATTGAATTGATTTTTTTCCCGAAAAACCCTTCAACAATAAAAAAAAAATCTATCGCTATAACTCACCTGAACCCATATGCCCCCCTGCCTTACCCAAATGACGTCCCCTGACCTGCACCCAAATGCCCCCCTGCCTTACCCAAATGACGTCCTTGACCTGCACCCAAATGCCCCCCCCCTGCCTTACCCAAAATGACGTCCCTGACTTGCACCCAAATACCCATAACGTGACATCATTTTAAATACGGTACTGCCCGACGGAAATGAAAGACACTTATTAGATGTAAGGATAGATGAAGGTGTCATTTGTAAGGGGTTGTTCGCAATTTACGTCACGCATAAAATGACCTTTTTAGACCCCCGTCCCCCCTCTGTCCCAAAGGGTCACAAATTCTTTACTCCTCACCTCCCCCCTTAGTATCACGTCACACCTAAGAAAAATCAAAACATGCATCAAATTTTAATAACTAGACTAAGATTTTATTCTATTCTTTAACATTTTCCCATAATGGATTAGGATGTTGTATTATTAGAAATCTGTGACGAGAAACAACGAAGTCATCCCCGCGCCGAATGTAAAATGGCCACAACAGTTTTTGCGCAAAAAGTGTGTGCGACTGAGGTTCACGTTACCTATAACACCTGAGGCAATTTCGACCTCGAATTAATGTGTTTTTTTTTTAATTAATTGAATAAAGATTTTCAAAATAGAAAATTTTAGATTAAAAAAAAAAAAATTTAAATAAATAAATGTGACGTCACAATTTTTTAACCCCTACCCCCCCCCCCGTCCCAAAATGTAACTAAATCTCGCCCCCCCCCCCCCCCGAGAGTGACGTAATTTGCGAACGACCCCCTAGCAACGGCGTTTTGATGGAAACAAACGTTTTGATTGTGTTGCACATGCGCATCGCCATAATAATAAATTGAGCCCCGAGAAGCCGCAGTTATTCGCTGGAGCTCAATTCGCCCCACCCACTCCCTTTGTAAAATTTTTGCGTTAGGACTATTCAAACAACTGGCAGTTAAGATAATTTTTTAAAGATTTAAATTATTTTCGTCTTGACTCTGTCGTAAGATTCATATTCATTCGCGCTAAGAAATTGTTGTATTTGTCCCTTTCTGGTTGTGAAATCCATTTTACGACATTAGAATCGCAATTAGAAATGGGCGGATTAAATGTTTATACGTCGATTAGGTGGGCACGTCTTAAGTTGATAGTATTCCATTTTTTTTTTTTACATCTGCACATGAAACTAAATTGAACTAAAAGCACAAATCTTCCATCTAGTTCTACTTCGTTAATATTTAACATAAGGATAATTCCATTGTAAAAATTTGTGCACGGGGTCGAAAAAGCCTAAATCTACGTTTTATTCGTTGGTACTTGCTTAGCGTGCATTATTAAATGCATTTCAATATTTCATAATTGGGTGTCGGATTGCAGCCAATTTATATAGAGACGAAATTTATGTAAAAGCAAATCTCAAAATTTCACATTATCAATTCATTTATACAAAAATCAAATACGCTTTGACGCTAAAATGTGTGAGTGCATGAGAACACCATCGCCTTGGATAGGATACGTTCTACGTCAACCTTTGTATAACAACGCTATTCACACAAATAAGCATTATCTGTCGAGAGTATCATGTAGTCATTGAATAACAGATTGTTCTCACTTCAATTTTACAGGGTCACGGTCGAGGTCATGTTGACATGTAAGTTTTAGATCATTAAAAGCCTGAGATCTTTTTAGTTATTAAAGCATTTCGTTTCTCCCCATTGGATATATATATATATATATATATATTCTTAATGCCTCTAATTTCTTAGAAAACTTCGTTTATCAACAACTGTAAATATACTCTTCGCTATTATCTCCCTAAAACTGATATTTGTTTTCTAAAAACCCGCTCTTTCCTTGATCGGAATTTTATTTATGCCTTTGGATATTTTCCAGCCAACCTGGCAACTGCTATGACCGCTGTTATTTGGCCTACCAGAAAAACTCTAACAGCTATTTCGTTTCCGGGTGTGTCTGCAATCAATACAACTTTCCTGGCAATGGCCCCATTGGTGGCGGCCCAATCGGAGGAGGAAGAGGTGAGTCCAAACTTGCAATTATATTTACGGCTCTTTTCTTACATTTTGAAACAAAATTTTCCAGAATATTATTTCTTTTGTGTTTTTTTTTTCTTCTTTCGTTCCAATGTTATAATTCTTCAACTTTGCTAAATGCTTCTGTGAAATTTATATTTTTCTTAACAAGATTATAATACTTTTTTTTTGTTTTATTTCGTCTTTTAAATAAATTCCGGGTTTATTTTTTAACTTTTTTGCAGCGTTGCGCCATCGCTTCATTGCAAAATATTTCCCTCAACCCCGTCTCGATTTTAAAACAAATTTTCCGCTACACCCCCCCCCCCCCAAAAAAAAAAAAAAAAAACAAAAAAAAAAAAGAAAAAAAAAAGTATAAAAATAATTAAATAACAAAAAAACTATTTAAAAAGGCAACCAAATGCAAATAAACCTGATTGCCGGTGCTTCATTCTATCGATAATAATATTAAAATGTAATTCTTTTAAACTTACACGCCTTGTATCGTCTGTCCACCAATAGGCAACTGTGGTTACCTGGCCCCCAACTGCCGCGCCAGCCCTGGTGAGTACAACACAGCCTTCGTCTACACGTTCGACAACAAGGCCCAATCCTGCGTTAAGGTCAGCGTCTACAACACTTGCGCCAACGGCTACGGTGCTTCCAGCAACATTTTCCAGACCCTCCAGGCGTGCAACGTGGCTTGCAACAGGGGATATTGAGCGACGCTTCACTACACATCTCGACTTCAACTGGTTTAAAATTGCACAAGTTCTACTTAAAATGTACCAAATGGTCTTAAAATTAATATTTTTTAAGAATAGTTTCATGGTTAATCATCTGGAAATTTTGCAAAAGTACCAGGACCTTTTTGGATGAACCTCATCAAATTCAAACTATTTTAATTGTATTTGGTCGTTTAGATTTTATTTAAATGTCGTGATCAACTATATCTTTGAAAAACAACAACTTCCAACATCCCATTTCCTTTTGTTTGCTTTAAGGTGTGTGTGTGTGTGAGATAGAGTTATTTTGGTGGTTTTTTTTTTTTGTATGAGTATTTTTCTCAAATCATAACTGTAATGTGTATGAGTTTGAATATAGCTGTAATGTATTAGGTATTTGAATGCTGACGTCATTGTTATACTGTAAAACTCACCAAATCATGTTACATTACCATAGACAAAAATATTGATTCCAAATAAAAATGCTCAATAAAGAAAAGAAAACTTCTAAAATGTTCTTTTAGTTCAGTCTTTCTTGTATCTTAATCATCTTTTATCTTAATCATCTTGTATCTTAATCATCTTGTACCTAATCATCTTCTTTCATAATCATCTTGTATCATAATCATCTTGTATCTAATCGTCATGTATCAAATCATCTTGTATCGCAATCATGTTGTATGGTTGGATGATTCGACAAGTAAGAGAGTAAATGACTAGATGATTGGGTGATTTGACAAGTGAGTGATTAGATGAGGGTATGATTGGATGATTTGACAAGTGAGTGAGTAAATGACTAGATGGTTGGTTGATTTGACAAGTGAATGATTAGATGTGTGGATGATTGGATGATTTGGCAAGTGAGTGATTAGATGTGTGAATGATTGGATGATTTGGCAAGTGAGTGATTAGATGAGGGTATGATTGGATGATTTGACAAGTGAGTGAGTAAATGACTAGATGGTTGGTTGATTTGACAAGTGAATGATTAGATGTGTGGATGATTGGATGATTTGGCAAGTGAGTGATTAGATGTGTGAATGATTGGATGATTTGGCAAGTGAGTGATTAGATGTGTGGATGATTGGATGATTTGGCAAGTGAGTGATTAGATGTGTGGATGATTGGATGATTTGGCAAGTGAGTGATTAGATGAGGGTATGATTGGATGATTTGACAAGTGAGTGAGTAAATGACTAGATGGTTGGTTGATTTGACAAGTGAATGATTAGATGTGTGGATGATTGGATGATTTGGCAAGTGAGTGATTAGATGTGTGGATGATTGGATGATTTGGCAAGTGAGTGATTAGATATGTGGATGATTGGATGATTTGGCAAGTGAGTGATTAGATGTGTGGATGATTGGATGATTTGGCAAGTGAGTGAGAAAATGGCTAGAAAGTTGGATGATGCTTGCAAAAACTGGACTAAATAAATACATTTATGAGTGGCATATTGGCTCAAATAGTCATAATGCAGTGCACACTCCCACCCTCAACTGCCAAAAGACATAATTAAAATATTGTTTAAATTGAATAAAAGGTTTTTTAAAAATAAAAATAAAATCGAGCTTAACATACCATCACCGTAAGATCAAGGATAATTTTAGGCAGTCGACGATGACTCATTGAATTTGTGCATTCCATTGATTTATGTCAATATTTTTCAGAGGGTAATATAAACATACAGTTCGTCCTCCGCAATCGGAGATGACCAAGGCTTCGGTTTGAGTAGTGGCCTCGACTTGAGTAGTGGCCTTGACTTGAGTAGTGACCTTGACCTGAGTAGTGGCCTTGACTTGAGTAGTGGCCTTGACTTGAGTAGTGGCCTTGACTTGAGTAGTGGCCTTGACTTGAGCTGTATTTTGTTTAAAGTGAGGGAAAGTATAACAACTTAATGGAAAGCGTTTGACATTAAAATTTAACACATCTCTTAGCTTACGTCAACCGGCCGTACCTAATCAAACATAATTAAATACGCACATTTTTATAAATTGTATAATTTTTATCCAGATATATTGATTCTATTCTTGAAAACAAACTAATACAAAAAAATATAATTAGCCGGAGTCAATGTAATTAATATAAAGCCGTGTGCAAAAAATGAGTCGTACGTGGGTTTTGTCCTTAATTTGCGATTGCCCTGCTTGGCTGGGCTCATTGAGTACCTAGGACTTGAATAATGAAGTTGCTACTGCAGATCGCAGAGTTCATATTAAGCGTAACTATTCAGTATGATTGACTTACATACCGGTGCACATGCCACACATAATACTGTATCTTTATTCGTTTTAAGGGTTGTTTTTTCACTTAAACAATAATTATTTTTTTTTTAAAGTTTGGATTTTTAGTTTATGAAGTAGTGGATTTATCGGGTAAAAAATAAATAGAGACGGCTTATGAACAAGTATCATGAAGGTGGTAGGCTTATGAATGAACGAGTGTATGAACAAGTATTATGAAGGTGCTAGGCTTATGAATGAACGAGTGTATGAATAAGTATTATGAAGGTGCTAGGCTTATGAATGAACGAGTGTATGAACAAGTATCATGAAGGTGCTAGGCTTATGAATGAACGAGTTTATGAACAAGTATCATGAAGGTGCTAGGCTTATGAATGAACGAGTTTATGAACAAGTATCATGAAGGTGCTAGGCTTATGAGAGTTTATGAACAAGTATCATGAAGGTGCTAGGCTTATGAATGAACAAGTTTATGAACAAGTATCATGAAGGTGCTAGGCTTATGAATGAACGAATTTATGAACAAGTATCATGAAGGTGATAGGCTTATGAATGAACGAGTTTATGAACAAGTATCATGAAGGTCGTAGGCTTATGAATGAACGAGTTTATGAACAAGTATCATGAAGGTGCTAGGCTTATGAATGAACGAGTTTATGAACAAATATCATGAAGGTGCTAGGCTTATGAATGAACGAATTTATGAACAAGTATCATGAAGGTGCTAGGCTTATGAATTAACGAGTTTATGAACAAGTATCATGAAGGTGCTAGGCTTATGAATGAATGAGTTTATGAACAAGTATCATGAAGGTGCTAGGCTTATGAATGAACGAATTTATGAACAAGTATCATGAAGGTGCTAGGCTTATGAATGAACGAGTTTATGAACAAGTATCATGAAGGTGCTAGGCTTATGAATGAACAAGTTTATGAACAAGTATCATGAAGGTGTTAGGCTTATGAATGAACGAGTTTATGAACAAGTATCATGAAGGTGCTAGGCTTATGAAAGAACGAATTTATGAACAAGTATCATGAAGGTGCTAGGCTTATGAATGAACGAATTTATGAACAAGTATCATGAAGGTGCTAGGCTTATGAATTAACGAGTTTATGAACAAGTATCATGAAGGTGCTAGGCTTATGAATGAACGAATTTATGAACAAGTATCATGAAGGTGCTAGGCTTATGAATGAACGAGTTTATGAACAAGTATCATGAAGGTGCTAGGCTTATGAATGAACAAGTTTATGAACAAGTATCATGAAGGTGCTAGGCTTATGAATGAACGAGTTTATGAACAAGTATCATGAAGGGGTAGGCTTATGAATGAACGAGTTTATTAACAAGTATCATGAAGAGGTAGGCTTATGAATGAATGAGTTTATGAACAAGTATCATGAAGGTGCTAGTCTTATGCATGAACGAGTTCATGAACAAGTATCATGAAGGTACTAGGCTTATGAATGAACGAGTTTATGAAAAAGTATCATGAAGAGGTAGGCTTATGAATGAATGAGTTTATGAACAAGTATCATGAAGGTACTAGGCTTATGAATGAACGAGTTTATGAAAAAGTATCATGAAGAGGTAGGCTTATGAATGAATGAGTTTATGAACAAGTATCATGAAGGTGCTAGGCTTATGAATGAACGAGTTCATGAACAAGTATCATGAAGGTGCTAGGCTTATGAATGAACAAGTTCATGAACAAGTATCATGAAGGTGCTAGGCTTATGAATGAACGAGTTTATGAATAAGTATCATGAAGGTGATAGGCTCATGAATGAACGAGTTTATGAACAAGTATCATGAAGGTGATAGGCTCATGAATGAACGAGTTTCTGAACAAGTATCATGAAGGTGATAGGCTCATGAATGAACGAGTTTATGATCAAGTATCATGAAGGTGATAGGCTCATGAATGAACGAGTTTATGAACAAGAATCATGAAGGTGATAGGCTCATGAATGAACGATTTTTTAACAAGTATCATGAAGGGGTAGGCTTATGAATGAACGAGTTTATGGACAAGTATTATGAAGGTGCTAGGCTTATGAATGAACGAGTTTATGGACAAGTATTATGAAGGTGATAGGCTCATGAATGAACGATTTTTTAACAAGTATCATGAAGGGGTAGGCTTATGAATGAACGAGTTTATGGACAAGTTTTATGAAGGTGCTAGGCTTATGAATGAACGAGTTTATGGACAAGTATTATGAAGGTGCTAGGCTTATGAATGAACGAGTTTATGGACAAGTATTATGAAGGTGCTAGGCTTATGAATGAACGAGTTTATGGACAAGTATTATGAAGGTGCTAGGCTTATGAATGAACGATTTAATGAAACAAGTATCATGAAGGTGCTAGGCTTTGAACGAACGAGCTCATGAACAAGTATCATGAAAAGGTCTATAGGCTTCGGTTTCGGCGCCAAAAGTTGCCATTTGATCACTTTGGGCCTGGTTTCGATTTCGGCCGAAACTGAAAAGTTAAATGAGGTTTTGGGTCATCTACCAGAAGTCAGACTGTCTGTCTGCCGCAATCCGATATTCATTATTGCTCGGCATCTTGCTGTCATCGTATTTACATGACTAATACTCAGCGAGAACTGCTCATATAACTGAATGATGACCTAATTTTCATTTATTGCCAAAATGTAAATTTCATTTAAGCCTAGGCAAATGTAAGTAGTTTTGTGGACGAAAATCTACGGGAATGGTAATTTTTTTTTTTTTTTTTCAAAAATAAAATTTGGGTACCCTAAGTTTATTCAATTTATTGACTTGTGATATTCATTTTGATTTTTCATTATCATGATCATCAATTTTGTCATAGGAAAATGTGGATAATATTGAATAACTCTAGGGAATGGTAATATTTTCCCTATTTTTTTTTTCTTTTATTGCCAAAATGTAAATTTCATTTAAGCCTAGGCAAATGTAAGTATTTTTGTGGACGAAAATCTACGGGAATGGTAATTTTTTTTTTTTTTTTTCAAAAATAAAATTTGGGTACCCTAAGTTTATTCAATTTATTGACTTGTGATATTCATTTTGATTTATCATTATCATGATCATCAATTTTGTCATAGGAAAATGTGGATAATATTGAATAACTCTAGGGAATGGTAATATTTTCCCTATTTTTTGATAAGTAAAAATTAGGGAAACTTAGGCTTTTTCAATGCATTCATTTCTTGAAATTCATCATAATCATGCTCATAAACATTGTTATTGACGATGTAACACGCTTGGGCATGTATCACGGGTTCGTATAATAATTATATAGTAGGACTACGCCAGACCTGTTTACTTTTATCATTTTGGCCCCCCAAAAAATACGATTTTGAGACGCCTTTTGCGATTCTCCATCAAGAGCCGTCAAAATAACAATTTTAAGAGCCGTCAAAATAACAATTTTAAGATCCGTCAAAATAACAATTGTAAGAGCCGTCAAAATAACAATTTTAAGAGCCGTCAAAATAACAATTTTAAGAGCCGTCAAAATAACAATTTTAAGATCCGTCAAAATAACAATTTTAAGATCCGTCAAAATAACAATTTTAAGATCCGTCAAAATAACAATTTTAAGAGCCGTCAAAATAACAATTTTAAGAGCCGTCAAAATAACAATTTTAAGAGCCGTCAAAATAACAATTTTAAGATCCGTCAAAATAACAATTTTAAGAGCCGTCAAAATAACAATTTTAAGGGACGTGGTTAAGAAAATATTGTCCCCCACCAATGGGGGTTAGGGGGGTTGGTCGCCGAACGAAATAATGACGTCACCAGCATGGAAAGACTAATGTATTGATACTAGGCTATATATTAATACAGCGATATCTTGCCAGCTATTTATGAAAACACAAAGCATTAGTGTGACGAAAACCGCGAAACATTGTGGTGATATTTTTATAGCCTTAATAACTGACATTTAGGTGACAAAGAATAATTATTGTAGATACATGTAGCGTTGTAATCATATTATAAAAGAAAAGGATCAAGGATGTGTATAGCATGTATTTTGCCCACCCACCCCCCTTTCCACCCCCCAGTCCAAATTTTCTCTTAACATACTACTTTAAAATATATTTTAACGAAATATAAATTACTTTTTAATTGAAATGATAAAAGCCAAAGTATTAATTAAATGTTTATTTATTAATATTCACGATGATCTCATTTTTTTATAAAAAGAATTTAAATATTGATACGTTTCCCCATCATCTTTCGATGTATGCAGAATATATGCGTGAATGAATTTCTAAATATCTAAATCTTTCGGCTTCGGTTTCGGCTGAAAGTCTCGTTAAGCTATAGGTTTTGGTTCCGGCCGAAAGTCATTTTTAACTCTCAGCCTGATTTTGGCCGAAATCATTAAATCACTTTCGGTCGGTCTATAATATTCTAAACTGCTCTGATGACACCATATTCTAGTGGAAACCTGCTCTGGTGGCACCGTGCTCTTTGGCTTAACTCCAATCTGCTACAAGACAGACTGGAGCGATCCCCGTCACATTAGCAATTTTCCCTTGAGTGTCACACCTCTACTGACGCTACTGATCGTTAATACATTTTAACACATTTTTTTTAAAAAAAGGGTTATTATTGATCCGTTTTCAAAAATAAGTCATTATATAACCCAAAAAATAAAGTCAAATTAAATTATACTGTTCAATTTGATTACCGGTACATTGATATGCTCACTTCCCTGGTGTTCATACCTTCCTACACCACCGATGCGACAGCCATAAGATTAGCACTCATACTTTTAAGTAATCATTTATTTAAATGCCATGAAATAACTGGGTTGGACATATTTCTTTTTTTAGTTGATGCGCAGTAAAAAAAAAAAAAATGTCCTCGTATTAATTGGACATGATGTTGTTGACCTTGGTCTGCGTGACCTCCAAAACACTCCAGGATGCCGTCAAGCCGTAAAGCTTGGTTGAAACACATTAGACAGCAACACATTTGGCGACACATTATTTTACGTTCTTGAAGTGTCAAGACACGGGCTGAGAGAATATCTCGGAGGTTTCTCTTCTCTCTTCGGGTTTGAATTGGTGCACACCAAAATTCTATTATTTTAACTTGACGTCTGGAGCAGGGGTTCTCATAAACCATAGATGATGGAAACCTGATGTCATAGGTATAAAAAAATATGTGACCCATCTCTCCTGCCGCCGACATAACAAGCAATTGGGTTTCTGGAATAGGTAGCCAAAGTCAAGTACTAAGAACGATAACTGAGCTCAAAGTGAAGAATAGAGTAACGGCTACTGTAAATAAAAGTGTGTGGGGGAGGGGGAGAGAGAGAGACTTTCACCATTTAAAAGAAAAATGGCGTAAATACCTAACTAAATATGCCTGTAACTTGCAGTGCAACCCTTGCTGAAATATAAAATACGTGATAGGGGTCCAGAGACAGTTGCACCTCCACAAAGCTGTAGTAAAGTTGTCCTTTCTTGATCAAACATGAATGTCATGCCAAGTGTTACGAGTGATGGTCACGCTGTAGATTACGTCAAAACGACGACTGTGGCTTTGCCGGGGATGCTAACCCGGACAGCCGGAAGTGCCGAGTATTACACCTACGGGAAAAAAACGGACCCGAGAAAATGAAAGGGAATTGGGCTCGGGGTGAGACCATATTTGATTTTCGTTATGTTTCTGGGTTAGGGCTATGCTACAAGTGTTAAGGTCTAAAATTTTGATCCATCCGTGATCGCTCATTGTTCTTTAGATGGATTTGTCCCTTTTCCCCATTGGATGGAACCGATTTCTTGTTTTCTATAGGCAAGTCATAAATTGTCATACCCGGACCTGGACGCGGATCCTCCGGGTACGGTCTCAAAGTTCCCGAACGTGGTGCCCGGACAAAAACCTGCACTTTAGTGAGTACCCCTAACTTAATCCCCACCCCCTTATGCCATTTACACACAAGCGCCCTCTTAAATTGATACATTATGATCACAAACAAGATATTGAGACCCCTAATATTTCTAAGAAGCTTTAAGAGCATTTAAGGCTATAGAGTGCATTCCGAGAATTGTACTCTGTCACCGCTAACCTCCGCAACATAAGAACTTCCACCTAGTTTGGTCGTTGGTTCATTCACCTTACCTGCAGTCACGTGATCTCATTAAAGTGAAATGTGTAACTTAATCGTGGCACGAGCTGGGCAGACAATTAATTCTGGAACACACACAAAAAAAACAAGCCAGCGTCTTTTTATGGGAAGTTGTTTAATCGCCACTGGCGAATTACGATTAAAGTATTTAAACATTTACACACACACACAAACACACACACACACACAAAATCAAATTGCTATTGATTTCTACCACACATGTGTTGAGCCTGAAATTTTAGTTTTATGAAAACAAAACATAAAACAATGTCGACGTTGGTCAAAATAGTCATAAACATAAAGACTAAAATGGGATTTAACATGTATTTGTGGTCTGTAACCCTAATGTCATTAAGTATTGCCCACTTCATGTTTACTGTAATGTTTCCACTTCAATATATTTAACCCTTTGTTGCCCGATCTGTTTGGTACAGCTGAAAAGATGCCACCGACCTTCGAAATCTTTTAGTGAAGTGAGAAATTAATTTTTTTTAAATATATATAATTCCTTTAACTGAAAGGTATAATCACTTCATTGATGTCCTTCTTTAGTTGATTATTATTTTTTAAATAAAGAAAACATTTTTTTAAATATGTATTAACTTTTAATGAATTGAAAATTCTAAAATAATGACCAGCAGACGATTTTTTTTCTTCAAAATTTGTTTGTTTGATTGTTGTTGTTTTTTTGCTTTTTTTTTTTTTTTTTTTTTTTTTTTTTTTTTTTTTTTTTTTTTTTTTTTAATGTTTTTTTTTTAAAGGTCTCAGTAAGGACATAATTCATTTAACAGGGGGGAAAAGCTCCGATAAAGCGGATGTACGACAATGTCATCTTTCACACAACAACCATTTTGTAATACCTCATGACTTTGTGACGTAACTGATCTGTCAGCCAATCCCAGCCCAGAAAAAAAAGAAAAAAAAAACCCGAAATCTGCTTCCCGATCTCAATCTCAGAATCGTATAAAACACGGAGGAGTTGTCCCAGCAGAGTTATCCAGCATATCCAACACCAAACAGAAACTTTCCTTCACGCGAGAAATAAGTTGACCATCATACGTGAGTATGTGAACACGCTTGTGGGGAAACGACCACAATGTTGTGAATGTTACTAAGTTTTATAAGTGGATCCAAAGATTTTTAAAAAAATTCTTAATTAACTTTAAAATTTGCTTATTCTGTTAATTTTAGTTGTATTAAAATTAAAGATTTGAAAGGAGAAAAAAAGTTATCTACTAAAAGGAATAGACCGATATTAAAACTTACTGAGAACCCCACAGGCACTGCACACGGCTATAATGTCACCAGATTTGATGTTTATAACTCCGTTCAGCTGAAACTGAAACAGATGTTTAAAAATGTGTTTAATAATGTTGAAATAGATAGGAAAAAAAAAAGGAAACTGATGTAGCAACTTTAAGTGGTAAGAAATAAATAGACTTACGGCATTAAAAATCTAAAGAAATAACCGAAACAATTAACCGATGCCATGTGAATTTTTAATTAATCTTATAGTTACTAATGAGTATTGTTAAAAAAAAAATTATGACGCTACTGGTTTAGTTTTTGTCCCTTTCTTTCCTTGAATCGTTTTTTTTTAAAGCAGTGCAGTTGTAATATTTACAACAAAAAAAAAGACTTACTGGTCTAGTGAAATTGTGTTCCTAGACTTAAATCACCTTAAATTTCTTTCTTTTTTTTTTTTTTGTCTGTCTGTATGTTAAATTGCAAATATTTAATATTTATTTTAAATTTGTTAGCTACTTCATGTGAAGCAAATCATTATTTGTTGGGTCTGTTTCTAATTCTTTCTGTTTCGTGCGCCAAGGGAGGCGATCAGGCCGAAACGTTGGTGTTCGGTCATTAGTCTGTTTTTTTGTTCAAACGTTCACATTATTTTGTTCAGAAAAAATCACTTTAGGCGAATGTTAATCATCATGTTGAGTTTGATTGAATTTTTAATTTCTTTTAAATTTCTTTATTTGTTCAATAGAATAAAATGGCGTTGATTGCTTTCTTGGCTTGTGTTCTTTTACTCGGTAAGTAGACAAACAAATGTTACAGGATTTTTATATAAATTTTATACTTATGAGTTCCTCAAAGTTTCTTGTATAATTTATTAATCATTTATTGTCTTTGGCGTTGACATATATAACAGTTGAAATATAATACTAAGAATTTATTTTAATTATGGATTTTCAAGATGAAATCATTGAATTAAAAGACAGATTTCTATTGTTCGATGGCCCGTGCCTAAGTCCACATTGTAATATTGAATTGAATATATTGAAATATTGTCCACACATTTTATCGGATGTATTGCACGCACATAGAAAAAAATAAAAGTTTATTTTAATACCACATGACAATTAATGTTTCGAATTTCTTCTAATTTCAGCTGTCCCATCCTTCCAGCAGCCACAGGGGGTAAAATGATCTATTTATGACCTTGTGTCAAATTAAGTTTGTATGTAGGTTTTCATGTGAATATAGTAAGGTAATTTATAAAAATGTAATTACTACAAAAAAAAAGACAACTAAAATATCTATATACTTTTTCAACAATATCCTAACACACAAACACACAAAATAAATGAATTACGTCTAAATTCTAATTTGGTCTATCCATGCCAGGAATGTTTTTGTTTTTTTGGAATGTCCTATACTGAAAGAATTTAGAAGGAAAAAATGAAAAGCCAACCACTTTCATTAATAAATACATTTGCTTAGGTAGTCAACTATCAGATAATTGATGTGCCATGTTTCGTTTTCCATTGATACAGGGCTATGGTGGCAACGGTCCAATTGGAGGAGGAAGAGGTAAGACCAAAGTTCATGTTCTTGTTGGCCTTTTAAACATTTCTCGCGTTTTAAAAAAAAAATTGAACATTCGCTTCTGGTCCTGGTTCTGGTCCTGGTTCTGGTCCTGGTTCTGGTCCTGGTTCTGGTCCTGGTTCTGGTCCTGGTTCTGGTCCTGGTTCTGGTCCTGGTTCTGGTCCTGGTTCTGGTCCTGGTTCTGGTCCTGGTCGTGGTAGGGTACGTTGCTGAATCCATGTACTGGCATATGTGCAACGGTTGGGGAAGCGATGCTGCTATCCTAACGGCTCCCAGCGGATGCCAGGGCTGCCTTGAAGCTGTCGATTGATGTCGAGTCCACGGTGGCATTGACCAGGTGGTTCCAAGCGATTAGTGTGCTTGGGAAGAGAGGTTGTTTATATTGGACTGTGTTACACCGAGGCACAGTGAAGCATTTTACTATTGTTCCGGATGTCATTGCTTATGGGGTTGTCAGAGGTGAAGTCAGTGTTAAGTGAGTGTTTGGCTCTGATTAAGCGACCTGGCTTCTGTGGGGGTGAGATACGTGTTTGATGGGATGTTATTTCTTTCTTTTTCTATGATTCTTTCATTCATTACATCTATTTTATTTCGTTTTCCACAAAAGACAACATATTTTAACTACAGTAACCATTGTTGTATCGTCTGTCCACCAATAGGCAACTGTGGCTACCTGGCCCCCAACTGCCGCGCCAGGCCTGGTGAGTACAACACTGTCTTCGCCTACACGTTCGACAACAAGACCCAGGCTTGCGTGAAAGTCAGCGTCTACAACACTTGCGCCAACGGCTACGGTGCTTCCAGCAACATTTTCCAGACCCTCCAGGCGTGCAACGTGGCTTGCGACTACAACAACAGGGGATATTAAGCGAAGATCCCCCCCCCCACATTTGATTTCAGCAAGATTTATGTTATAGCCTTCATGTTATCTTTTAATCAAAATAATATAAAAACATTCAAGAGATTTTTTCTTCAAATGGTCTGTTCAATAACAGCTGTGGTCAACAAAATTATCAAAAGAAAAATTTAAATTGAAACGAAAAAGAAATATTTCATGTTTTTAATTCATTGTTTATATTTTAATGTCAATCATGTAGAGCAGCTTATTTTTACTGAAAACCTGAAGCTTCAAAAATCCTGTTGTGGTTTAAATGTATGTTTTTTGTGCATGGTTAGTGCTTGCTATTTAATAATTTCAGAGTATGTGAGTTAGAATTCCCCTGTGAGTACTTTGACATCTGAATGCTGACATCTTAATTATTGTTAAGAAATCTCCAAATGGTGTTTGTAATAAAAAAAAAATACCCAGACAACTACATTGTCAAATAAACGGTAACAACTTATTCCAATTGTCAAGTTTTCATTTTCTTTGCTGTTATAATTATGTGTCGCAAAAGTATGGACAATTTCACTCACTGGATGACTGGATAAATGGGTTAGTGGGGGACATAACCACAGGTTAGTGGGGGACATAACCACAGATTAGAGTGGGACATAAACACAGTTAAGTGGGGTACATAACCACAAGTTAGTGTTGGACATAACCACAGGCTAGTGGAGGACTTAACCACAAATATAATGATAAAACACGTTTTGGTGGTAATTGTACAATTTTATTTAAAAAATAAAAATGAAGAACGAGAATCGAACTCACAAAAGGGGAATGTGGCCGAACAAACCTGAAAAAACAACAAAAGCACAGGCGGAGATACTCAATCAGCAGTTCCAGTCGGTCTTTGGTAACGGTAGAGAGTACTCTGAGACTGAGTTCCCTCTGAAGACCAAAATGATGAACAGAGCCTATCCTATCATGGGAGATATCCAGATATCAGAACAAGGTGTGTTTGCCCTCCTCAATACCATTAACCCTTACAAAGCATGTGGTCCTGACAACATTAAACCACGAGTGCTCAAAGAATTAGCCAAAGAAATCGCTCCTGCACTGACAATCCTCTTCCAATCGTCACTATGCACAGGAAATGTTCCAGCAGACTGGAGAACAGCGCATGTCACTCCAATTTACAAGAAAGGGGAGCATTCCGACCCTGCCAACTATCGTCCGATATCCCTCACTAGCGTCGTCTGCAAACTGTTGGAGCACATAATCGTAAGCTCTGTCATGAAGCATCTTGAAAGCCAAAATATACTCAATGACTGTCAACATGGCTTCCGAGTCAATAGGTCATGTGAGACCCAGCTTCTCGAATTTGTAGAAGACTTGATGACCAATCTGGAGAACCACAAGCAGACTGACGTGCTAGTAATGGACTTCGCAAAAGCATTTGACCGGGTGAATCATAGTTTGCTTCTACACAAACTCCAGATATATGGGATTCAAGGCACCACTAAAACATGGATCTCTAGCTTCCTCAGCCACCGACGCCAAGCAGTAGTGGTGGGCGGTACAAGCTCCTCCTTTGTCAATGTGAAGTCAGGGGTCCCCCAGGGATCAGTCCTGGGCCCCTGTTTGTTCCTAGCATACATTAATGACCTACCGGAGAAACTGACATCACAGGCAAGACTGTTTGCAGATGACACAGCAGTGTATAGGACGATCGCCAACAGATCTGACCAGGACCAGCTACAACAGGATCTCAATCTGTTAGCTGAGTGGGAGATGAGCTGGGACATGGAATTTCACCCTGCCAAGTGCCAGACACTATCAATCTCTAGAAGTTGTACTCCTCTACACTACCAATACAAACTGCACGGCCATATTCTTGAGCAAGTTTCCTCCGTAAAGTACCTGGGTGTTACCATTCAAAGAGAGGTCCGCTGGGACGAGCATATTAACAATGTATGTAACCAAGCAAACCAAGCCTTGGGGTTCTTAAGGCGAAATCTAAAGATTGGCAACTCCTGTGTGAAAGAAAGAGCATATAAAGCCTTTATCCGTCCGATTTTAGATTATGCATCTTCAGTCTGGGACCCATTTACCCAGAAGAGCATTGACAGGTTGGAGGCGGTCCAGCGACGAGCAGCACGCTTTGTCCTAAACCGCTACAGGAATACCTCTAGTGTTGGCAGCATGCTAGAAACACTAGGCTGGTCACCATTGGAGAAACGACGACGACAATCCAGGCTCTCCATGATGTACAAGATAAATAATGGGCTGGTCCACTGTTCCAGTATTAAACAGAAACTCGTCCCTCTCCCCCATAGACAGCGACGAGGCCATGACAGGCAATTCAGGCTCATACCAGCAAGAAGCCAGTATAGGAGCTGCTCATTCCTGCCCAAGACAATCAGGGACTGGAACCATCTTTCAAAAGGAACAGTTGAGGCGACAACACTAGACACATTTGTGTCTATTGCCTCAAGCCTTCAAACCCCTAGTGCATAATTTCCTCATCACCACCAGTAACAGCAACATTGCAAATCCCATCTACATGCATAGGAGCCAAAATGATCAATAAATTGATCGTGGGCCCTTAAGATATAGAAGAAGAAGAAGATGAAAAAGAAAAAAAAAAGAAAAATACTCTTTTAAAAACACACTTTTCCAAAAATTTACTAAAAAGTATTAAATAAAATCCCCCCCCCCCAAACCAAACTTCAGTACTGTTTCAGTAATGTGACTAAAAAAAGTGTGACGAGTCTCTGTACTCAGTGTTCTTTGTTTCAGCCCAAAGAGAGATCAGGAAGTGGGTCAAAGTTGAGATGCACGATTTGACCACACCCAAACTAACAAACGGACAGAGCCACCTGAGAAAAATTCATACGCCATCATTGTATTTTTAGTCCAAATGTGCGGGTCAAAGGTTGCATCCCAGTTTTGACCCTAATACATGATTTCCAATTGAGCTGAAACAACGAACACTGAGTTCACAGACACCCCAGTGCTCCATTCGGTTCCAGAGCTACATTGGATGTCAGTGCTGCATTGGGTTGCAGAGCTACATTGGATGTCAGTGCTGCATTGGGTTGCAGAGCTACATTGGATGTCAGTGCTGCATTGGGTTCCAGAGCTACATTGGATGTCAGTGCTGCCTTGGGTTCAAGTGATACACTGTGGGTTCTAGTGATACACTGGGGGGGGGGGCAGTGCTACATTGGATGTCAGTGCTGCATTGGGTTCTAGTGATACACTGAGGGGGGCAGTGCTACATTGGATGTCAGTGCTGCATTGTATTCTAGTGATACACTGAGGGGGGGCAGTGCTACATTGGATGTCAGTGCTGCATTGGGCGACAGTGCTTTATTGGATACCAGTGCTTTATTGGGTGGCAGTGCTACATTGAGTGCCAGTGCTACATTTGGGTGCCACCCAGTCTACCAAAGGAAGGGTTAGAAGAGACGGTTCAATTCATCTCAGAAGAAAAATTCGAAGCATTTGACCACAAAGGAAGCGCGGATCGGAGCACGATACTCCATAGACCAGTCTAGGGATAGCCTCAGGATTTGGGATTTATCTTCAAACAACCAGACAGAAACTAAGACAGAAACATGACAAAACATGAACAATCTATCCTCCCCAAAAAAAACACAATTGAACGACACTAATTTACAACACATAAATTTTTTTGTCAGGAACACTATGATACACACACATAAAACAATTGACACAGGGTACCAAGGGGGGCCACCACCACCACCAATTTTAAAACGAATCAACACACACATGAGGAATGACGTTTTCCAAGGAACACTACCCAACATTAATCATGAAACATTGTTCCAACATAAATGAGACAAGGGTGCGGGAATTAATTGACAAGACATACAAACAAAATTGCAAGCAATTATAAAATTATAGGACACGCTATTAGAAAGAAAAAGCAGAAAATGCATAAACTTGCATTATTAATAATAATAATAATAATAATTAGTAGTCTGATATAGCGCGGTACCCCCCCTCCCTCCACCCCCCCCCCCCCCCCCCACACACACCCCCCCC
>CAXITT010000208.1:1025413-1064718 GCA_964033795.1 Lymnaea stagnalis | reverse complement strand
TATGGAAAATCATATTAACATGCTTTGCAAGGCAATTTTCCTAGAGCTGCGCAGGATTAGTCACATCAGACCTTTCTTAACGTTAGATGCATCAAAGAGGCTGATGTCTGCATTTGTGTTATCACGCATGGACTACTGCAATGCTCTCATGGTGGGTCTCCCAGCTACGCTCCTGGATAAAATTCAAAGAGCACAGAATAATGCGGCTCGCATTGTTCTTCGCAAACGCAAATTCGACCATGCTAAAACACTTCTGAGGCAGCTGCACTGGCTGCCGGTCCGCGCTCGCACAGAGTACAAAATTGCAACTTTGTGCTACCGCTGCTTACATGACCTGGCGCCAACTTATCTCAAAGCACTCATGACGCCTTATGTACCCACTAGAGAGCTCCGCTCATCCGATAGTGGCAAAATATCGATACCGTGTGTTCGCCTTGAGACTTACGGAAAGCGCACTTTTGCATTTGCTGGCCCAACAATTTGGAACGCACTTCCAATCGCTCTCAGAAACAGCCAGACACTGGAGTCCTTTAAAACCGATTTAAAAACACATCTTTTTCGCAAGCACCTTCTGGGGTGATGCTATCTACCATCTTTTTCAATTAACGTATATTGGCTTGTGTTGCTTATGGTTGAAACGGGATGAAAGACTTTGACTTGGTATGCTCGTATGTAGCTTTATATTGTTGCGTCTGTTTTTAAATGTGGTAAAGTTTAGATAGTTTTTATTTCTCTTTTTAATATGGTTGACTTTGTACCGCGCTTCGAGCTTTTGGGGATGAAGCGTATTTTTCAAATAAACTTTATTATTATTATTATTATTATTATTATTATTATTATCTTTCATGCAGCGCAGTCTCACAGACTAAATCTACACTTAAATCATACAAGCAGGGGCAGTTCACACAGTGGACATAGACAGAGCCCTAACTTTATAAACACAATACCAGAATCAGAAAACAAGAATAAACACACAATAAGTCTAGTATTACTTTCACAATTTAGAAGCCATCAATGTACTATGGCATCACATGACTTGAGGCATTTTTTTCCTCACACATATTATTGAACGAACATTGCATTAGAAACACTTTTTTAAAGATTTAAAATACAAAACGTAAGTTAAGAAAATATAATTATAGTATAATATTAAGTGGTCAGTAAGAACTTAGAGGTTGGGGGTGGGAAGAAGAGTTCAGTTGAGCAGCAAACCTTGGTAAGGGGTGTAGGGCTGGGGAGGGGGGGCTGTTTCATAAGTTGCCATAATTACTATTTACAAACAATTACATATACATTTTTTAATGTAACAAAGTTACTTAATAAACTAAATTTAAAAAATGTATCCTAGTTCCAACTGATGGATTTATCTTGTTCAAAAATTGAGCAAGCACCTAAATTTATTTACAAAAAACATTCTGTAAGTATATTATTTTTAGTACATAATTGATAACATTTCTGTAGTTACAATTTAGGTATTTTTTGCCTGTAAATATGTTGTTAAATTACTATCTGTTTATTTATCCTGTAGATAAGTTATAACTTTACATTTTTTTTTAAATTTTGGTTTAATCACAATCATGTATAGACGGCGTTTTAAAAATTGTGTTGGTAAAAAAAAATAATAATAATAATAGAATTTTTTTTTTTTAAATAAAATAAAAATATGAACACATTAATCATGTATACAAATTTATTTTGAAACTATTTTACAAACATTTGTTTAAATACAATTGATATATTGAATACTTCAACACCATATTTAGTTTAAAAATGATAATAGTTTTAAAAAATTATAATATTGAGCAAGAGTTTAAAATATTTATGACACTTAACAACAAATGATAATGTAATTTTTTTTTAAAAATAAAATATATAAGTTCTGAGTTAACTGGAAAAGGAAAAAACGGTTGGAGGGTAAAACTCTAATGGGAGGTAAACTATAACCTATGGAACGGTGTATAGGGAAATCCGGTCCTGTAAATTGTCCATTAACTTTTTCTAATTTTTTTGCAGTCAGTCTCCTGATAATCTTTAGTAAGCCGATTAATCGGCCACAAAATCCAGTCACCGATCATTTCCCGATCAATCGGTGCAACCCAACTGAATATCTAGAGTTCAAAACAATCATATCAAACAATTATAGCACTCCCGTTTGAAGAAAGTTTTTTTATTTAATTTAAATACATAATGAAATCACCGGGTTGACCTTTTAGAATAGCCGGTGCGCAGTGAAACGTGTCCAGGGTTTATTTTGTTGGGCGTGGTGGCGTTGACCTTGTTTCGCGTGGCCATGACAACACGGATGTCGTCATAACAACAGAGCCAGGCGTCATTTGAAGAAATGCGACCACAAGGACAAATGTGTGACCTGGATTATTATTTTTTTTTATGCGATGTGTCTTTAAATTGTCAGCACATTTGTGGGTTTGTATCCTGGAGCGCTTCTTGTCTCCGTGCAAGGGTGAACTGGTGCGCAAAACCGTCTATTACTTCAATCTGACATCTGGAGCAGGGGTTCTCTTAAACCACGGATTGGGGGACACTTGGTATCATAGATATAAAACATGTGACACCTCCCTCTGAATTCTCAACCCAAGCGTAATATCCCGTCAGGGGCGCAGTTTGGTTTATGGCCACCCGGTGCGGACCATGTTTTTAACGCACCCCCCCCCCTTTTTTTTTTCCACAAGAAAAAACAACTGTGCAGTTAGCAGACATTAAATATGAAGTAGTCACCCTTGACTAGAGCTGTATTTTGTTCAAAATTCAGCAGACTTACTCTCTCGTCCTGGCCTATGTGATCCAATGGCAAGACTTAGTCAAGAAGACTCAAGATAGACCCGGATACTGTCAATGGCCAGCAGTGTGTTTGCCCTGGTCATCTTCGCGTGCATGGGCGCCCACAGGTAGGGGCAAGGTGGGGCACTTGCCCCCCCCCTGGATTGATTGGATAAAAAAATTTTAGACAAAAATAGACAAAAAAAGTATTAAAGTAAGAGAAAATAAAGAGAAAGTAACTAAGCTGATGTCCTGTCCGTTCGTTCACCATACAAATACGCTACAGTAAATTAAAACTATATTAAAACATTACTAAAAAATGTTGGCCCCCCACCCCCCCTGGAAAGTTAATCGATTTTTTGCCCGCCCCCCCCCCCTAGAAAGTTTTGTGCGGGCGCCCATGTTCGCATGCGAAGTACGAACATATCAATAATAATAACAATCTGTCTGTACCTTTCCTACACATTTACAGTGTCTGTCTAAACTAAACAGACTATTTTTTTCATGCCTTATGTTTTTTGTGTACATTTGAGCGCCATTTTATGAGTTTATGTTTGCCTCTTGCAGAAAAAGAAATATCGCATTTATGTTTTTAGACAATGTTAATTATGTGTTGTTCTTTTGTTTCAACAACTTATGATGTTGAGTGATAAAATTATGAATTGTGTAGTCCCCATGGTGTTTTGATAGTGATTTATTACAAATTTAAATTTAATAATATTTCTTATGAATTAAGAAAAAAACTTGTCGCCCTAGGCGGACACCGCCCCCTCCGCACCCCACTTACCACGCCACTGTTCGCAATGTGTTTTATTGGCGGCTTCCATTAAATTTAGAGTTACAGTGGGCTCCCGGAATTATAATATAGAAATTAACGCGAACAACTCAATCTCCTGATAGTTAAGTCACAGTCCATTCATAACGGTACATCACAGCATGTGTACAACGTGTGCACTTAATGAATGAAAATGTGCTCGCCATTTGTCTAGAAAAGATTCTATCAAGTGAAGATTTAGATTTGATGACACCTATTGATTGAACGGGAAAGTATTGGTCACTAGCTATGGAAGCGTTCGTCCGGCAGTAACAATGTGACTGAATACACGACCCCGACCCTAATGCTCCTTCACATTCACTTATAATCTTTACATTTCAGCCACCCTAAAAAATATTTTTGAGAATCCTTGAACAAACGACCCGATCCTAATGCCCCGTTAATATCTTCTTGGTATGGTTGCATGCCGGTATCCCTAAGAAATTTTTGAGACTCCTTGAACAAACGACTCGCGCCTAATGGCTCTCAACATCTACTTTCTATGTTTACATTCCAACCTCCCAGAGAAAATTTTGAGACTCCTTGTATTTCTCCGAATCGTTAAGTCCATTAATTAAGGTCGTACGGTGCTTTCCAGGACTTGTACTCGCTAACCGCTAACCTCATTTGTTCATTTCCAGTCAGCAGGTTTCTTTCAAATGGAAAATTTCACGTCATCGTGGTATGAGCTAATCTCTGAATTAATTGTCACACACAAAAAGCATGACAATGCCATTTTAAGGGAACTTGTTTAATAGTCAAGCGATTATTCATTATCAGTTAAGAAAATGTTTCCAAATTTAAAAAAAATACTAATAATTCATATATTATAACTTAATACCTTTTAGACACCGTTAATCTGAAGCTGGAGATTTGTGTTAGAAATCTTCTGACAGCTGACAGTCGGGGGACTCAATATACTGGCGAGATTCGGATAAGAAAAGTGGCCTTTAAGCTCGCCTCCCCAATAAGAACAAACACCTTGTCTCCCCTCGGAGGGGAGGTAAGTGGCATGGACAGAGCAATACGAAAAGCATTTTTTTTAAAACAACTCATATACCAAGATTCATATTTTTTAATGTGAATTTTGACTCCAACTCCAGTGCACCGGTGGCATGTGCACCGGTGGCATGTGCACCGGTGGCATGTGCACCGGTGGCATGTGCACCGATAACAATGATGTAAACGTTTCAATCGAATAACTCTAACATCCACCCATGTATGTGTGTGTCTGTTGTGTGAATGTGTGGACAAAGTTGGTCCTGGTGTAATATAGGTAGTTAATATGATAACGACTTAGAAACAATAACGTTCAAATAAAAGTCTTGAACTAATTCTCCTAAATAAATGTTGATTTCGATAAAGCGGTTGTACAATAAAGGGAAGGGTGGGGGGGATATATTTCTATTTTTGGGAGGAAGTTAGAATAATAAGTTGTGAGCTGTCAACTGTCACAACAGGATTGTTTTTTAATGACTTCATGACATCATCACTCAACTTTCATTCTGACCGAAGCTGTCGTCCATCTTTCAGCCAATCCCAAGGGAGGAAATACCAGAGAGTTTCCCCGTTCTCCGTCCCTTATAAAACACGGAGTTATCCCAGCAGAGTTATCCAACATCTCCACATAGATCCAATAACCTGTCACCACTTCAGAAAGAAGTTCACACGTCTAAGATACTAAGTGAGTGCACGATGCAGCTTTGTGGGAAATTTTTTTATTGTTTCGTTACATGTTAAATGTTGACCTACTATTTATTAAATTTCTGGATTATTTTTTTTTAACAATTGTTTACTCAGGTATATTTATTAAATAGTTTATACAAAGAAAGACAATGTTTTTTTTTAAAGTCCTTTTTGTAAAGCACACTTGGCCAGACTAATCGCTTTAATTAATAACAACTTATTATTTCGATGTTTTAATCAGTTTCTTACGTGGAGAATTTTTAAAAAATTAAAAACATTCTTTTGGAATGAATAATATTAAATATTTATTAGGTGTAGTGTAGTAAAATTTACTTATGAAAATTAATTTTTAAATAGGTTTTAAACTTAAAATTCCATCAAGAATGGGTCCAAATTTTCAGCTGACTTCAAAAAGTAACAGATGCAAACATAATTATGTAATAATAAAAATATTTTAAAAAACGAAAGGAGCAAAGTATGGCATCCATAATAGTAAAGATATTCAGCATTTAAAATTCAAATAATCGACCTTTCTAAAAAAAAAACAGACGTTATGTGCAATTTAATGGTTTTGTGTGAATTCTTTGAGCTCTCATTTAAAGTGATCCATTGAGGTGGTCAGCAACGTGCATGAGAAAATGTTTTTTTTAAAAAGGTTAAAAAAAAGAAGAAAAAAATGAGGAAAAAAAATAAAACGTTCATTAAAAAACTAATGTTTGATTGTTGATGAATGTCACATCTGAAATGATTGTTGATGAATGTCACATCTGAAATCCATCTTTTTGGTCATTGTTGGCATTTATAATCCGTCTTGTATTATACTCGCTGACATATTGTAATGTTTTAATTTAATTGCACAATCTCCACACTGATAAGCTAGAACGACTTGTGCAAAAAAAGGACACATCTTCAATTTACATTTACAAATGAGTTGAATGCTGGCAACAATTGTCGGCCAGATGAAAATATTTTTATTTAGTTCAATAATCAAATAGCCTTTAAAGTATTCACTTTGCCCATTCATCTTTGTTTCCTAGGTGCTGAATGTGTTTTCTCATTCCTTTAAATTTTTTAATTGAAAGTATTTATTTGTAAAATTAATTTTTGACAGAACAAAATGGCGTTCATTGCTCTCTTGGCTTCTGTTCTTGTCCTTGGTGAGTAGTTTACGTTACATAATATGTCACATTTCTGATATAATAAGCCTTACAATTTCGTATAAGGCATTTATTTCAATAACACGGACTTTTTTTAAAAAAATATTTAGTTTTAAAACATTTAGTTCGACCTTTTAAAAAGAAAATTTTGGAAATGATTGAGATGAAATCTTAATCAAAACATTTAAAATAACAGCAGAGCCCAGTTTGTGACAATGGTCCATGGTTCAGCTTACATTCAAAGATTATTTTAACACCAAAAATAAACCAAATTAAAACATATCCAATCAAAGACCGTAGATGTAAAAGGAATAAATGATTAATTTAAATGATTTTATTTGCCCTAATGAAATAAAAACAAAGAAGATGAATAAGGAATTGAGCATTTTCAAATTTTTAAATTCCCTTTTATTTCAGCCGTTCCTACCTTCCAGCAGCCACAAGGGGTAACAGATTTTATTTTTCTACAACCTTTTTTAAAAATGAATATTTTGTGGTTTGTGCATGTGATGTTAACATTGCGGATTACTTTGTTTCGATGTTGACATCAAGCAGAACAAAAATCGAACCCATTGATAAATTTTTTTTTTTTTTTAAATAAGTACACGGGCGTTAAGTCTAAGCTTACCATGGGTCCCGGTTGTGAATCAGCTTCCGGATCAGTTGGAATGTTGGTTTTGCAGGCAATGATGTGTCCCTTCTGTTTTAGTTAGTATCGAACACATTGATCATATCAGAAGTTGTTTCATCAATTAACATTCTATTTGAAAGATTGCCAAGGTCAAAGGTTGTATTGCTTATCGCGGTTCTATTTAAAAAAATAAGTCAAAGCGTGCATTTTAGGTCTCTGTAACTATCAGGCCTGGGTCAAACGTTTCACCATCACATCTATCCCCCCCCCCACTCCACGACACAATTCTAAGAGCATAAAAATGTTATAAGCTAAAACAAATTACGCACTGTTATCTTCTCATAACTTCAATAAATAATTCAGTACTTAGCTTTCCCCCCCCCAAAAAAAAGTATTTTTTTAGATAATAGCTAGAATGAAAGTATGAGGATCATTTCTTTTCCCAAACACCCCATTCCACTCGATGGTGCTTTCAGAACTTGCGTGATACCCAAATGCCGAGCCTTAATAAAATTACTGCCTAAGGGCAATGCCCTTAAGTTGCATCCTCCACCAAAAAAATTGAGCTGGTTATTGTGTTCAAAAATTTTACCAAGTAGGGCCAACCGGAAACGGCACTCGTTATACCTGCTCACATAGGTCTCGATTTCCCCACTTAAGGTTTGGTAAGCCTAATGATATAAGAAATGATTTAATCAAACTAAAAGCGACTACGCTTAAAATGATTTCGTCTTTGTAACACAACGCCCGACTAAATGAAATGGGCTTTATTTTTAAGTCACCCATTCTTCTTGGTACCCTATGCCACAGTGCTGCCATATCCCGTAATACAAAATAAATTTCTTCGTTTCAACTATTTCAGGGCTACGTTGGTGGTCTTATCGACACAATGTAAGTTGACATTTTTTAGGATTTTCAAAGTTTTGTTAACCTTAAAAGGCAATTTTCTTTTCTAAGCCCACCTGAAGTTCATATTATGGAATGCCTATCTTATAACTATGAGACAATATCGAAAAATGATCACATCAGCGATCGTAAATCTCATTTCAACCATGATGTGATCACATCAACGAAATCGCCCTCCTCTGCTGGAAGCAACATCACTCAGGAATTTAATCATTTTCTTTCATTTTCCAGCCAACCCGGCAACTGCTATGACCGCTGTTATTTGGCCTACCAGAAAAACCCCAGCAGCTACTTCGTTTCCGGGTGTGTCTGCAACCAATACAACTTTCCTGGCAATGGCCCCATTGGTGGCGGCCCAATCGGAGGAGGAAATGGTTTGTTCAAAAATTTTATGTCACTTCCATTGTTTGTTTGTTTGTTTGTTGTTGTTTTTTTAATTCTTAATTTTTTCTTTATCTCATTTTTTAAAATTATCACCTCTTTTAAATTTAAAAAAAAATAAATCTGTTAACTTTTCATACCTCTTTTTTTTTCTTTCTTATTTTTCGTTAAATGCTATCTTCAAATACTTCCAATGAATACGTTAATAAATTTGTTTTGTTTTGTTTAAAAAACGTTACATTCCTTTATTTGTTTTTTTTGTTTTTTGTTTTTATTGCCGTTATCGCAACCTCATCGGTAATTAAAAACATCCAATATTTGTTTTATTCACACTGACTGGCGCACCTTATATCGTCTGTCCATCCATAGGCAACTGTGGTTACCTGGCCGCCAACTGCCGTGCCAGCCCTGGCGAGTACAACGCCGTCTTCGCCTACACTTTCGACACAAATACCCAGGCTTGCGTGAAAGTCAGCGTCTACAACACTTGCGTCAACGGCTACGGTGCTTCCAGCAACATTTTCCAGACCCTCCAGGCGTGCAACGTGGCTTGCAACTACAACAAGGGATATTAAGCGCATGGTTTCAATATTTTAAAATTAATGTTGATCTATAGATTGGAAACCTCATGTACGCCATAAACCAAATCTGAAGTTAATCTATCAATATTAGAATTCTAAATCGGTTTAATTATTCAATAAACATTTTTTTTTTAAACACCTTCATTGTCACCAGGAAATAACAAAAATTGTAAAAAAAGAAATAGCATCTTTAACATTAAACTAATTTAAACATAAAAATTAAATTGAACGAATTTGAAGAAGAGCAAATCATTTACATTTTGATGCAAATCCATATTAAAAGAATGCATCAAAACTACATCGTTGGAAACCAACAAACGTCCTTTCTCTGTGATAAAACTAGTGTGTATGCCTGATTGAGTAGTTGTTTGAAATGATTACAGTCATGTGTTAACGCGTTTGAATTCCATCGTGAGCACTTTGAGACTTGAGTGCTGACGTCATGATTATACTGTAGACAACTCTAAATGGTGTTTGCAATGAACTATGCCCAAACCACGATGTAGCAAATTAAACACTCAAAAGAATTATATCAAGTGTTCAGTTTTGGTTTTCTTTTATTTTATTTTAATTGTGCGTCGTAATTATGGACAACTCATTCATCGTTGTTGATATTATTATTATTACTTTTATTATTATTATTATTATTATTATTATTACTATTAGTGATCTTATATAGCGTTGTACCCCTATGGCTGGGCTCACCGCGCTGTACATAAAAATATTATTAAACATATTCATGAAATTAAAAAATAACCTACATTTATTTAATTAAAAAACAGCTATATAACAACAAAACGAAACAAATGTATATTCACCCCACCCACCCCAGGACTCTTAGATGTCAAGCCATGGACGGCAGCCAGCAGCATCGTTTATCGGCCATTGGGGGGAATCATTCAGGATAGTAGAGGTTAAAGAGATGTGTTTTGAGTGCAGTTTTGAAGACCCGGATGGTCGGTATATTGCGGATGTGTAGTGGGAGAGAATTCCATTGTTTCGGGGCGCAGAAAGAGAAAGATCATTCACCTTATGGTTTAGTGCGTGTTCTGGGAACAGAAGGAATACGCGTGTCTGCTGAGGAACAAAGGTTTCGAAGGGTTGAAAGAAGTTCAGTTAGATAGGAAGGGCAGGAACCAGAGAAAAAGTTGTGACAGAGAACAGACATTGCTTGTAATCAATGCGTGCCTGTATGGAGATCCAATGAAGTGAGTGAAGTAGTGGAGTGACATGATCACTTTTATTTGCATTTAGAACTAACCTAGTGGCTGAATTTTGAGCTTTCTGCAGTTTTTCTATGACATATGATTTTCTTTATCTTAGACACTTCGATGGGAGCTGTAGCACTGGTAAACGGGGATCTCTTCCGTCTGTGTTCTAAATGACTTGCAGATCCGTCTTAGGGTGTAATGAATTGTCAAGTCATCTGCCATAAGCATCTCTTCTCAGATGTCCCGTGGCCTAACACTGATCGGCTTTTGAATGCCCCCCCCCCCTCTATATCATGGGTGATAATCATAACTAAAACAATGTTTAGCTTTTGAATGGCTCCCTCTGTTGAGTATGGGAGTTCATTAATAATTGTTGCGACTGAATATTATGTTTCATTACGCGCCGTGTGTGTTTGAGTTTCATTAGTTGGTGAACGCTCTTCCCGCGCTCAACTTTTTTTAATGCATTTTTATGCTTATTATGATGTTTTGTCTTAGTCTGTTTTGTGGCTTAGTTTTATTCGTCTGGCAGTCTTGAAAGGGAATTTGAGAAGGGAGGTTGTGTTTTATTTCGGTATCATAGCGAGCTGCGCTATGCATGAGTTTATGGAATTAACAGCCTGTGTATATAATTAGATATTAAAGTTACATTTATTGTGATAAATGACTTGAGTTGATTCAGAGCTAGTACGACGTATTACAACGCGTGAGAGAAATTGATAATTTAAGTTTGACACCCACTTTTCTTTATGGGAAAGGAATTTTTCAAACATGTCCTCCTGCAATTTGACTTCTGCTCTACCTTGGGATTGTATTATCTTCTCTTCTTTGATCCTGGCTCTGACCATTTCTTTGGTTGGGGAGGGGGGGAGGGTGTCTTTTAGGTGTCACGTAGTGCAATGTCCTTGAGTTCTTTAGCGACTGTCTCTGACTCCTCTGTAAGTTTCGCTACATAGTCTCTGGCAGCGTATTCTTTATTCATTTATCCCTTTGTCTTTATTTTATGTCTCTCTCTCCCCCTATCCTCTCTCTCTCTCTCTCTCTCTATCTCTCTCTCTCTCTCTCTCTCTCTCTCTCTCTCTCTGTCTCTCTTGTGGATGTAGAGTCTGATATTCTTTTCTTCTCCTTTCTTCAAATTGTTTCTTCTTATTTTATTCGATATCAATTCGTTCTTCTTGTCTTCTATATCCCCCGACGAATCCCTTACGTCGAAGTGCAAATAATTAGTGTTATCTCAAACCCACTGGCACCAAATAATTAGTGTTGTCTCAAACCCACTGGCACCAAATAATAAGGTGTTGTCTCAAACCCACTGGCACCAAATAATTAGTGTTGTCTCAAACCCACTGGCACCAAATAATTAGTGTTGTCTCAAACCCACTGGCCCCAAATAATTAGTGTTGTCTCAAACCCACTGGCACCAAATAATTAGTGTTGTCTCAAACCCACTGGCACCAAATAATTAGTGTTGTCTCAAACCCACTGGCACCAAATAATTAGTGTTGTCTCAAACCCACTGGCACCAAATAATTAGTGTTGTCTCAAACCCACTGGCACCAAATAATTAGTGTTGTCTCAAACCCACTGGCACCAAATAATTAGTGTTGTCTCAAACCCACTGGCACCAAATAATTAGTGTTGTCTCAAACCCACTGGCACCAAATAATTAGTGTTGTCTCAAACCCACTGGCACCAAATAATTAGTGTTGTCTCAAACCCACTGGCACCAAATAATTAGTGTTGTCTCAAACCCACTGGCACCAAATAATTAGTGTTGTCTCAAACCCACTGGCACCAAATAATTAGTGTTGTCTCAAACCCACTGGCACCAAATAATTAGTGTTGTCTCAAACCCACTGGCACCAAATAATTAGTGTTATCTCAAACCCACTGGCACCAAATAATTATTGTTGTCTCAAACCCACTAGCACCAAATAGTTAGTGTTGTCTCAAACCCACTGGCACCAAATAGTTAGTGTTGTCTCAAACCCACTGGCACCAAATAATTAGTGTTGTCTCAAACCCACTGGCACCAAATAATTTCTATCGCAATAGCAAAATCTTTCATTGTCCTGTGCTTCTTCGAGCCGACATGAAATGGCTTCCTGTTGTAAGAGGTCCATTCCTTCCTGCTTTAACAGATCCATTCCTTCCTGTTGTAAGAGATCCATTCCTTCCTGCTTTAACAGATCAATTCCTTCCTGCTTTAACAGATCCATTCCTTCCTGTTATAAGAGATCCATTCCTTCCTGCTTTAACAGATCCATTGCTTCCTGTTGTAAGAGATCCATTCCTTCCTGCTTTAACAGATACATTCCTTCCTGCTGTAAGAGATCGATATCTTCCTGCTTTAACAGGTCCATTCCTTCCTGCTGTAAGAGATCCATACGTTCCTGCTTTAATAGATCCATTCCTTCCTGCTTTAAAAGATCCTTTCCTTCCCTGTAAGAGATCCATTCCTTCCTGCTTTAACAGATCCATTCCTTCGTGCTGTAAGAGTTTCGTTCCTTCCTGCATTAACAGACCCATTCCTTTCTGATGTCACTGATTCTCTCCTTCATGTTGTCACCGATCTAATGCGTCCTCCATCACTGAGCCTTCGCGTCCTGCTTCCCTGGTCGGGAGATGTTGTGAGAATGTCAGACGACCGCTTGCCCATTAGAATATTCTATGGTGAGCTCGGGCATGGAAGACTGTTTGCTGGTGGGCAGAAGACATGGTTTAAAGACATACTAAAATTGTTTTTAAATCCAAAAATGAAAGCGTTCGATATAGACCCGGCATATGGGAAATAACAGGCAAAGGATCGAGCAGCGCGACGTCCCTCTGTACACAAAGGCTCCATACCACATGAAGCCAACAGAACAGCGGCTGAAGAGCACAGAAGACATGCCAGGAAAGTCTGGGTTAACTCTGCACCTGGAGATGCCCCATCGATCCCCCCCCCCTGCACTTACTGCACAGGAACGTATCGTACCAGAATCTGTCACATCTGCGCACCCACAGCCAAAGTTCAGGAGTAGAAACCAATACGGTGACTAAAATGGTCGTGGTCGATTTCGACTGACCAACTATATATAATATATATACTTCTTACAGCCACTGATCCTTTACATCCTGCAGTCAGTGATTCTTCCCTCCCTGTTCTCACACGCTCGTTACTTCCATGTTGCCACTGATCTCTTCCTATACTGTGTTCAAACTTAACTAAGCTGCGTGACGTAATTGTTCTGTGACAACCGATACGGCTTATGATACCGGTATTTTGTTATTATGAAATTACTTTACAACATTGAAATGTGTATTTTTTACATTCATTCTACATATAAGGAATAGAAAGGTGAAGCAAATGGATCATAAATTGGAACTGTAAAATTTCAGGGAATAAAATGACGAATCATTAAAAAATAACGCCGAAAATTGGTTAGAACAAAACAAAAACCAATGAAATATTATTTTTTTTTAAAAAGCTTTTAAATTAATATAACATATCAAATAATTCGTAATAAATGTTCATAGATAGCATTTGTTTTACTTGTGTCGCCTGTCCAATTATTCAAGAGATAAAATTACGCAAAGGACTCTGGGGTCGCGGATTTACATCGACCGATGACGAGACTCCATCAATGTACGACCCGGGTTTCGCCTGGAAGTAATCGACTCCTCGCCTCAAACCCATGTCCTCTATAACACCCAGGTCCCTGACCTGGAGAGATCTTAGCGATCCCAACTCCGCTCCCGAACGCATGTCGGGTTTCGCGACGGGCAAATCCCGTTTCTCCTCGATCGCGTAAATACTGGAGTGGAACTCGTTATACAAACCACGCAGTGCGGGCTTCCACCTGTGTGGCGGTCTGCGAAGCATCAACATGTACACTGATCTGTACTCCTTCATATACAGTGCGTAGATCGGCACGTTGACCACGGAGTTCGTGAAGGTCAGCAGAAGAGTGAAAACCCTCATGATCTCGATGTTCTTTTGGGAGAACACGTTGTAGTACTTGAAGGGCGCCACCACCATGTACGGGGTGAGCAACACGATGAACAGAAGCATCAGAAACGATGTCATCTTGACAGAGCTCATACGGTTTTTGAATTTTCGAATCTCTTCTGGATTCAAGCTTGAGATCGTGCTTCTAAAAGACCGAGCCTGTCTCTGAGAGACGATTATTATGTGGACGTAGAGAATGGTGCATATCAGGAGGGTGGTTAAGACGCTGCCGAAAGTGGCAATGATGACGTACACTTTAGTCAAGGTCACGTGAAAGTTGCAACGCGCCGTCAACGGCAGGAGTGTCGGGTCGTACTGGTTCCAATCAAGCAGTATCGGCGCGAAGCCCAGAAGGAACAAGTCGCACCACAAACCAATAATTGCTATGATTGTTCTGGGCACCGTCACGATCTGTTGGTACCTCAGTGGCCACATCACGGCGATGTAACGGTCGACGGTGATAAAAAACAGGCTGAGTACTGAGCCGCCAAGGCCGATCTCAATCGATGCAAACCAGGTCAGGCACACGTACTTGTTGGTAAAGACGAACTTATACGTGTAGGGGAGGTAACTGAGTATATACATGGGTAAACAAAAACATCCGGTCAAAAAGTCCGCTATGGACAGGCTAAGGAGTAAATAGTTGTTTGGATTGTAAAAGCCTGGGTAGAGCAAGGTTCCCCAGAACACGAGAGTGTTAAAGCCAATGATGATAGGGATGTATGCGGCACAAACGCCCACCAGGATGTAGTGGGCTAGAACGACATCCTTATGTTCAAGGAACAGTAACCTGGTGTCGACGGAAGAGTTCTCCCCATGGCCAATCAAGAACATAATATCCATCTGGTCGGCCATTTTTTTTTTTATGTATCTACGTGCTGCATAGCCGTATTGGTCTCCAATTGTTTCAAATCTTTATCCGTAGGTTGTTTTTAAATGAAACTGACCAATAGCATCATTTTAAAAATGCGCCAATTGTTCTCAGCGCTAGTTCAAAATCTTTGACTCTTTTTTTTTTAAATCAACGATGCTTTAGATTTGCGTCTCTGTTTTTGTTGTCATCTTATCTTTCCCTGGTTCAAAGTTTGCGCACACTTTTGATTCGGGATTTGAGGTCATTACTACGGATTTCAACTTCGTTATGCCGGATGTCAACTGGTTATTGCTAGATGTCCACTGTTTATGTTGGATGGTGTCTGGTTATGAATGATGTCGACTGGTTATGATGTTTTACCTCAAAAAAATGTGTCTGTAAAAATAAGCAAACATCATTACAAAAGGGGTTGTTATTTTAAATTCTAGAACAGAGGCAGTAAATGATGTGTGCAGGGCAAGGCCATCTCGTGAAGTTTGTACTAGCACTGGGGCTAACTTAAGGCCTTATCATGTATAACCCTTCTGATTTATTCGTTTACTCGTTGATCTATATTCATTATTTCAAGCCGCGGCGTACTTTTAAGCCACACTTTAATTCTGTACTCAACTAACCCAAGGGACAGAACGGTCTATCAAAGTGGCAAAGTAACTTGTACACTTTTATAATTTGCAGCAATGAACTGTATGTAAATATATGAACGTCAGTCATCTACTTTGAGACGTGACCTTTGTGACCTTTATTAGACATGCAATGCGAATAGTTATTGTATAAATCATAGATTAAGTTTATTTATTTACTGTTACATTGCGGTATGGTACGATTTTGAGGTGGTGAAGTACTATTCTGAGGCTGTGTTGTACTATATTGAGAGTTCCAGTGTATCCAGGTCTTCACTGCATATAGCATGCTAAACGTAGGTCAACATTCGTTCAAGCTTTGTTTAATCTGGGTCAAATATAAAATTAGCCTATAAATTATAATTGTGGGTAAACGAAACATGTCAATGTTGATCAATAAGAAAGCGAGTTTCAACGAAAATGTATGATTTAGCGGAACAAAGTGTTCCTTCAAGGCTTATGTCTGGATATTTTACTGGGCCATACCGATACAAAATGCATAGGCTAAGGTCAAATATGTCTAGGTGGCCTTGTAATTATATCTTAAAAGCAAAGGGCCCCCAATGATCTATTTTGCATATTAGCCCACCCCCCCCCCCCCCAAACTACTTTAAAATAAATTTTTAACAAATTAAAATTAATTTGTAATTAAAATTCAAAGTGTTCCTTCAAGGATTATGTCTGGATATTTTACTGGGCCATACCGGTAAAAAATGCATAGGCTAAGGTCAAATATGTCTAGGTGGCCTTGTAATTATATCTTAAAAGCAAAGGGCACCCAATGATCTATTTTGCATATTAGCCCACTCCCCCCCCCCCCAAACTACTTTAAAATAAATTTTTAACAAATTAAAATTAATTTGTAATTAAAATGCTAAAAGTTGAAGCATTCAAAAGATGTGTATCTACTAAAACTCACGATAATCTCTTTCCCCCATCAGTTTTCGATGTTCACAGAAAGTATGCGCGAGCGAGTTTTGAAATATCGAAACCTATCGGTTTCGGACGAAAGGTCTCTGTCTGGTTTCGGTTTCGGCCGAATTAAAATAATCACTTCTGTCGGTTTCTAACTTCAGGGCAATCTCCTCTCCATCCTCTCTACTTAACCCCACAGACACTTCTAGGAAATCGCACTGATAAAACTTACTTAGAGTATAGACACCCCCCCCCCGTACTCACACAAGGTAAAAGGACACTTGTAAAACGTTATTAATACTTATTAATAATGGACTGAGTGAGTCACCTTTGTTGTGTTGTTGCTTTTATCTTTGAAAGGTCTCTGTCTGGTTTCGGTTTCGGCCGAATTAAAATAATCCCTTCTGTCGGTTTCTAACTTCAGGGCAATCTCCTCTCCATCCTCCCTACTTAACCCCACAGACACTTCTAGGAAATCGCACTGATAAAACTTACTTAGAGTATAGACCCCCCCCCCCCGTACTCACACAAGGTAAAAGGACACTTGTAAAACGTTATTAATACTTATTAATAATGGACTGAGTGAGTCACCTTTGTTGTGTTGTTGCTTTTATCTTTGTATTTGTTTTGAAAATACTATAAGACTTATCCAGTTTTTACAATTTTCCAGTTCAAGAACCAACATGCACCACACTTTTAAGGACTAAGCAAGTCTGTCGTTCTTCGCACCATTGATGGTGTGAAATATGGGTTCAGTTATAAACAAAATATAAAATAAACCAATAATGACTCCTTGCCATGGTAAAGGTTTAGTACCAAAAAAAAAATGTAAACGACCACTAAAATCTAAGGGGTTTTTTCTCCATATAAATCCTGTCTTTTTAATTATCTTATGTTAATATTCTTATGCCCCATACGATTTTACAACACAGATTTAATACACCAAATACTTCGGGGGAAAAAAACAAGAAAATATTACGCACCAAACGCACTTGCGATATTGTTGTTGTTGTTTTTTAAATAATCTCATTTAGCGCAGTAATCGGGAATTTTAATTTCGTGAAATCAATAGCATCATATTTTCTTCATCTTCTCCTTGACAGCTGAATTTTGGGCGTTTGGGTGGGGGTGGGGGCTGAAAATTCAATAGGATGTGTAGTCATCGGCAAAGAATCCATGCGCCAAATTTCAGCTCGATAGGCTGATGGGAAATGGGTCAGTTGGCAAATCCAATCTACATGCATAGGAGCCAAAATGATCAATAAATTGATCGTGGCCCTTAAGATATAGAAGAAGAAGAAGTTGGCCCTCCGAAGATTTTGCTACACACCCAGGCAGAAAGAAACACACGAAAAGAAGCGAAGTTAATATAAAGGATTTTTTTTTGTTAAAGTAAGTGTTGTGTTTCTATTCATCTTTGCACAACAAGGACTGTGTCATCGCATGCAAACTTCCACTAGCGGACCCAGTTTTCACAACTCGGACACTAAATCTCTAAATTGGGCCTGCACAACATACGGCCCGCGGGCCGCATGTGGCCCGCCAGCACCCACTTTGTGGCCCGCAAGGTAACGAAAAACTCTTTATTCTTATTTTTTTTCCTTAATAGCCCCCCCCCCCCAAACCTGTATTCTTTTGGCCCGCGTTAGTCCTGTCCTCTTTTCTTTCGCCCTGCACAAGTTTTTTATAGTGTAGTACGGCCCGCCTTACATTTTGAGTTGTGCAGGCCTGCTTTAAATACAAGCAATGCACCCTGAAGCAGTTTCTTGCGGCCGGGGCGTGTGGGTGAATCAGGACCCGCAAGTTAATTTCTTGACGCCATTGCGGGCTCGAGTTGAGCATTCACTTCAAAACAGAGCTGTTTAGAGTAGCATCTATCAATAAAATGTCGGGAACAAAATCCCTTAACACATCAAGAGATGATATGAATGGCATTGGTTATAGTAGAATTAGAGTATCATAATTTCTTGAACCAAAAAAAAAAAGAGTTAAATAGTGTCTTGATAATTAGGCAGCAGATGCGTAACAGGAGGATGAAAAGTGTGTGTGTGGGGGGGGGGGGGGGCTTTGTTGGTATTTTATTGATGGAAATAGAGTTTAGGGGGTGTAAAAATGAATCTTGTCTCCTAAATTAGAAAGAGGCATGTGGATTAATTGAAAAAAAAAACATTGTTTTAATAACTAGGTATTATTTAGACATTTCAATCAGTTTCTTTATGTCCAGAAATCGTTTTTTTTTAATGAAAACGTTTTAGATTTTGTGTAATAAACTTAATTCTGTAAATTATTGGGGGATTTTTTTGTTCTTTAGACGTAAAATTCCCCCGTGATCAGTCAAAATATTCAGCAGACTTCAAAAGTAAAAAGATAAAAACATAATTAAGTAAGAAGAAAATTATAAAAAGAGAAAAGAAAAGTGCATAACGATGAGGACATTCGGCAATTAAAATTGAAAGAAACGATCTTTATAATATATACGTCATGTGCATGTCATTATTTTGTCATGGGTTGTTATGATTACTTTGTGCTATAAATTACAGATTACTTAGAATTTTTTTGTGTTCCCATTCTTTCGGGGGGGGGGGGGGTGGGGGGGGGGGTCACACTCTGCAGGTGACTCGATTTAATATGTGCATATTTTTTAGCTTTCTTAATAGTTAATAGTTTAGATTTTTTACAAAGTTTTCTTTGGATTCAAGGCGTATTGAATCTGTCTTATCTGCTTTGTCTGATAATCGTGTGTTTTTGATCGCAAGGAACAGTGGTTACATGGATTTTTTCGGACATCGTTGCCATAACCCAAGACAATCCCAAAACCGCCATATTGGGAAAGATTGATACGCCACCTTGTAAACAAATTAAATGGCAAGATCAAAACAACCATCCCAATACAAATCGGCTACAGACAAAAGGATCTTGGAGAGGAAAAACGAGAGCTCCGTTTAAACAAAAATCCAAGAATCTGCTCTCACTCAAGAACTCAACAGTTGCTCTTACCGTGACAATGACACGCCGGATGTCTTGCTACGGAATAATGTTAATGAACAACGAAAAACTCAAACAAGCATTTCCAGGACTGAAAAATATATGCGCTATGAATGAAACAAAAACAAATTCCATGTATTAATGATTGGAATCAAAAAAAATATCTTATCTTAGCTTATTTAAGGGATCAACTGAGTTGAAACAAATTATGTGTAATATTTGATTAAAGAAACATCCCTCTTTTATTGTTTGGTCATTGTTGGCATGAATAATCCTTATTAGATTCTACACGCTAACACATCGAAAAATTAATTTTAACTTATCCACACTGATAAGTTAAAACACCACAAAAAAAAAAAAAAAAAAAAAGATTTACTTTAAAGTTTAATTTAAAAATTATTTGCATCCTTGTAGTTGCAGCAGTTACCGGCCAGATGAAAATATTTTATTTTAGTTAAAGGATTTAATAGCTTTTAATGTATTCACTTTGCCCATTTCATCTTTATTTCCTAGATGCTGAATAGTTCGTCATTCCCTTTAATTTTTCACTGTTAAGTTTGAATTTAGTGTCTTTATTTGTAAAATTATTTTAACTGAATAAAATTCTTTGCTCTCTTGGCTACCGTTCTTGTCCTCGGTCAGTAGTTGACCTATAAATGTGACATATTATATATATACCCCCCCCCCCCGGGGGGGGAAATCAAGTGCCCTCGGAAGAAAATGGGTAGAAACAATAGAATAAATATTATAAAATTAAAAAGGGCTAAATTGTCATTTTTAATAGTAACTAATGCTTTATCCGATTACAATTTGCGGGATCAATTAAATATCACTCGATATATTTGATGATCCGTATATTTAAGGCTAACTTTGTTAAAGAAATACAGTGTACAGTATTCGATTAAAATATTGTATTGGCCACTTCTGTTTATAAGCCGGAGTCTTACTTCCTATTGTTCGCACTTATCGGTATTTTTATGTATTTTATTTTTTTTTAATTATTTTTGTGTGTGTGCAAATCCACACATTTTAAGACTTTAATAACACTGTATTAAAATACCTCTACATCAAGATCAAGGTCTACAATTCTAATATTTTTTATTGCCAAGTATCAAACATACGTAATCTATGTTAAAATTATAATTCATTATAAATAAAAGAATTACTATTAAAGTAGGGATAGGTGTTACTTATTAATTGAATGATGCTTCTAGCCTTTAAAAATATTTTTTATTGGGCATAACCATAAATGTACTCGATTCCATGAATGTTAAGTTATATAAAAGGGACACTTATAAAATTGAGAGATGTTTTTTTTTTTAAATTAAGAATTTAATGGGCACATACACATAGTGCAAATTTCATTAATTATCATATCGAGAAAATTTGTGTTTTCTTTAACTGTGCTACGTTTATAACAGAGTTTTTAAAAAATAGTTAGCCAAAGTTTTTTTTAAAATTCCCACCAGCTTTATCTTTTTAATATTAGAATATTACTCAACGGTGATGCACCATCGTCTCACGAGACGGAAGGATGCCGATTATATATTAGAATAATAAACAAAATGACCCATCTGCAAGGATTGTTTATAAAAATAATATTTTTTTCAAGATGAGAATCAATCAGAAAGCTAAAACGAACTTATTTTCTTTAAAAGCACAAATGTTGACCTGGCCTTTCCAAATATTTTTTTCATTTGCGTTTAACATATAAAATGATGCTAGCATTGCTTTTTTGTGATTGAACCTTTTTTTCTTCTGAAATTCATTTAATAACTATGTAGATAAGTCCCAAAAAGATTATTTTTAAAAAAAAATAAAATCCACATAACTATTTAGTAATATACAAAAATATTTGCATAACACTAGCAGGTCAAGTAGAGCTGTCGCTCGACTTTTCGAGGTCCCTATTGCCACTTTTTTTTTGTATCTCCCACTTTGCATTGAAAGAGGATAAGTAAGAAAATATTCAAATCACATCTTAAAGCCGCTAATATATCCGAGGCCCATTGGGGTAGGGTTTGCTGGGCTCACACGATATTTCTAAGGTTAAGTGACACATTAAAAAAAAAAACAAGCAACTCGTCCTTCGCTCTCCAAGTGTAGAATTTGCAAAACTAAATTTAAGTATTTGCTAAAATGCATTCTTGTATTTTGAATTTATCAAACATTTTTCTGGGAACTAGTATACAGTTTTAAAGGCGATATTAAGTTAGGGTATATGCATACCCTCAAGGGAACCAGGAGATCACGGCTGGAGTGAATTTAGATCATGCCCTGCTGATGCGGCGTTAAAGATGTCTTTGATCTGTATAATGTCTACTTTTGGCGATACCCACACGAAAGTTCTGGAAAAAAAACCTCTGAATTCAAATATGCGCCAAAATTCACCCTTTCATTTTGAATTTGCATGCAGCTCCCTCAATTTCTGCACCCCTTCCCTCAAGCTTATCAAACGTTAAAGTATGGGGCTTAATAGGATCTTGTGCCAAAATATTACCCTGGGGCACGCCACAACTAAAGTGAGTTCAGTTTATACATGGCACTGGCACCATAATGCATCACCAGACCCTTAAACATCTAACTCCCTTGATCAAAATAGAAACCTTGAATTAAACTATGCTCTAAGATGCACCTCTTGATTTTGAAATAATAAAAAAAAAATTCTGGGGCTCCCCAGACCCCTCAACCGCTCAAAATTCATCTTACTTATGTTATGTAGTACACTTTTCGCGGGCTTGAACTTTGTTTCACCCCACATTAGATCCTTAGCAGACGGTAGCGTTGTGGGCGTGGCCTATTCGTTTGATGTATCTTGTTTACAACCGGCTTCCAATTAAACATAGTTAGTAGGTCTACTAGTATCTTGTCGAAGGTTCTCGATTGAATTAGAAAAGTAAGGGCGTTTCTAGACGCGTCGGTAGACCCACATATATAAGGGATTGACAGGCACAGAGAGAGAGGCGGAGATGGATAGATATTTTTAACCTCACGAGACGTGTATTATTCTGTGTGTTCTTATATGTGCTTATTCGCATTGATCATTCATCATTATTCATTGACACATTGTACTAACTGTGTTAATTGTATACCGATACAAGATCTACCATACTGTAAGTTGATGATTTGTAATGATATTTGTTTTATTTTATAATTGTATTATTACTAAATTAAATCTTATTAATTGTAATTGGCAACTGTTTTGGGTGTCGTAATTTTGTTAGTATATTTATCTATGGTATCGTCCTTTGTTGTGCACTGTTTGAAAGAGCCATAACTTAAAACAAGAGATTAATTTCTCACAATAGAAGACAGTGCGTAACACTTACTTCTGCCTTTTAGCCCAACTTGAGCATAAGGCGTCTAAAAGAATTTTTCCATTCAAATCTGTCATGTGCTTTCCTTTCCAGGTGCTTCCGTGTGTATCCCATACTTTATGGATCTGCTTCTAGCTCGCATCTCCATCTCTTTTTTGGGGGGCTTCCTCTCTTTCTTTTCCCTTGTGGATTTAATGTGATTGTCTGGTGATGTTATCTGTGTGGTTTGCGGTGATTGAGCCCTATCCATCTCCATCGTTTCCTTATCATGCCTTCAGCAATGGGCCCCTGGGATGTCCTATCTAGTAAGTCCGTGTTGGTGATGGTGGCCAGTTGATGCTCAGGATCTTTCTAAGGCAAGTATTTATGAAGGTCTGTACTTTCTGCGTAATGGTAGCTGTTGTTCTCCAAGTTTTGGATCCATACAGTGGGACTGTTTGACTTTTGTGTTAAAAATTCTGACTTTTGGTTTGAAAAGTCAGCTCCTTTGACTCCCATTTTTTTCCTTTAAAAGCACAAATGCTGACCTAGCCTTTCCAATTCTAGCAATGACATCCGTTTCGGATCACCCCATTTAAGTCAATGGTTCTCCTTAAGTATGCAAAGGCCTCCACTTCTTCCATTGCTTTTCCTACCAGAACGAGAAGCCATTGGTTGGCTGAGTTTACCTTTATGATGATTGTGTTGCTTTTATTGATATATACAAGCAAGATTCATCGGCGCCCTGAATTTCTACCCTACACCCCGATGAAAATGATCGAACGTTTTGGTGACGATAGATGCACTGTCTAGCAGCGCAACTAATATTAGGACCAAAAGGGGGGCCACTCTCCCTTTCACGATACAATCTGTGCAGTTGTCCGAAGCGGCGTAGCTGGAGTGTTTTGTGTGATGGAACATGTTTCATTTTAACACCACCCCCACCCCCACCCCCACCCCTAGCTGGAGTGTTTTGTGTGATGGAACATGTTTCATTTTAACACCCCCACCCAACTCAGAACCCCTGAGACTAAATATTTGCAACGATTAAATACTATCAAAGCCCATTTTGGTTCCCCCCCCCACCGCTACTTTGGCGCCCCGTGACGCATGTCCTCTCTACCACCACTAGCTACGCCTCTGGCCACTGGAAACTGGCACTGCCCCTCCCCCAAAAAATCTGAAAAGCACCCCCGCCCCCCAACCGGGGAACAATGTCTGAAAGAAACACTGATATCCTCCAACTGTGTTTAAGCCATGTTTTTGTGTGACAACTGATAATGCTTATGATATAATACAATTCTTTAGAACAATTGTATTGCAATGTGTAAACAAAAAATCCGTTCATCTACAAACAAGGAATAGGAACGATTAAAAAAGGGTTAAAAAATTTAAGTTTTAAATTTCAAAAGGGGGGGGGGGGGGATAACTATACGGGTCATTCAAGATAATGTTGAAATTCGCTTGGAATAAAACCAAAAACCAAATCATTAAAAAAGTTTTGAATAATATAACAAATAAAATAATTACTAATAAATGTTCATAGCTTGCATGTGTTTTATTTTTTTCGACTGTCCAATTATTCAAGACACATAATTACTCAAAGAACTGTGATGACAAGGATATGAATCAGCTGATGAAGAAGCTTCATCAATGCATGACCCGGGTTTCTCGTGAAAATATTCGACCACTCGCCTCAAAACCAAATCATCCATGATATCCATATCCCTGGCTTGGAGAGATCTTAGCGATTCCAACTCCGCTCCTGAAGGCATGTTGAGTCTCGCGACGGGCAAATCCCGTTTCAACTCGATCGCGTAAATACTGGAGTGGAACTCATTATACATACACCGCAGTGCGGGCTTCCAACTGTGTGGTGGTCTGCGAAGCATCAACATGTACACTGCTCTGTACTCTTTCATATAAAATGCGTAGATCGGCACGTTGACCACAGAGTTCGTGAAGGTCAACAGAAGGGCCGAAACCCTCATGATCTCGATGTTCTTTTGGGAGAACACGTTGTAGTACTTGAACGGCGCCACCAGCATGGACGGAGTCAGCAACACGATGAACAGAATCATCAGAAACGATGTCATCTTGACAGAGCTCATGTGATTTTTGTATTTTCGAATCTCTTCTGGATGCAAGCTTGAGATCGTGCTTCTAAAGGACCGAGCCTGTCGCTGAGAGACGATTATTATGTGGACGTAGAGAATGGTGCATATCAGGAGAGTGGTTAAGACGCTGCCGAAAGTGGCAATGATGACGTATGATTTGGACAAGGTCACGTGAAAGTTGCAACGCGCCGTCAACGGCAGGAGTGTCGGGTCGTACTGGTTCCAATCAAACATTATCGGTGCGAAGGCCAGAAGCGACAATGCACACCACATACAAATAATCGCTTTGATTGTTCTTGACACCCTCACGATCTGTTGGTACCTCAGTGGCCACATCACGGCGATGTAACGGTCGGTGGTGATAAAAAACAGGCTGGCCACTGAGCCTCCAAGGCCGATCTCAATCGATGCAAACCAGGTCAGGCACACGTACTTGTTGGTAAAGACGAACTTATACGTGTAGGGGAGATAACTGAGTATGTACATGGGTAAACAAAAACATCCGGTCAAAAAGTCCGCTATGGACAGGCTAAGGAGTAAATAGTTGTTTGGATTGTGGAAGCCTGGGTAGAGCATGGTTCCCCAGAACGCAAGGGAGTTAAAGCAAATGATGATAGGGATGTATGCGGCACAAACGCCCACCAGGATGTAGTGGGCCAGAACGACGTCTTTATCTTCAAGGAACAGTAACCTGGTGTCGACGGAAGAGTTCTCCCCATGGCCAATCAAGAACATAACATCCATCTGGTCAACCATTTTTTATATACCTAAGTACAGCATAGCCGTATTGGTCTCTTAAAGTTTCAAATTATTTTTAAAATGTGCACATTGCTCTCAAATTTACTTTAAAGTCTTTGACTCTTGAAACTAACGATGCTTAAGATTTGCGTCTCTGTTTTTCGTTGTCATCTTATCTCCTCCTGGTTCAAAGTGTGTGTGCATCTTTGATTCGGGATATGAGTCATTGCTACGATTGTCAGCCGATTATGCAGGATGTCAACTGGTTATAATAATAATGATAATAATTAGTGGTCTTTTATAGCGCGGTACCCCAGCCTCGGGCTGGGCTCACCGCGCTGTACATAAAAATATTATCAAAAGAGACATAATCGATGCAGGATGTCAACTGGTTATGATGCTATACCTCAAATTTCCCTGTCTGTAAAATACGAAAACATCATTACAAACAAGATTTTCTTAAGTTAATATCTTCAGTTAAGATTTCAATGTAATTGATAAGGTAATCATTTTTAACTGATTAAATTGTATAATCGGTAGGCACCAAAGTGTCATATTGTCAGCGAAGATGCCTTAGTATGTTGTTTTAGATCGAATTTAACCAATTTTTAAGAATTCTTTTTAAATTAACTCTCGGAAAATCTGATTTTTTTTTTAAATGTTTTAAAATATCACGTGCACTTGATCTTGCTCTAGCTTCAAAAGAAACGTTTTATATTTATAGCGTTAAAATGATTCGCCAAAAAATAGTTCAGAATCTCTTTAGAGAAAATCAATATCTTAAATTATAGATAGAGCAGCGCTCCTATTAATTTAACAAATCAGAAAGTATGTCCTCCTTGGATTTTTCCCAAAATACTTTTAAAATTCCTAAAAGCAAGCTTCTCTGCATCACTTCGAAAGTTGAATCAAAAAATGGATGAAATAGGACAATGACAACATACTTCATAAAATAACACGTCTAATAAATAAGGACAATGACAAAATACTTCATAAAATGTCTGATAAATAAGGACAGTGACAAAATACTTCATAAAATGTCTGATAAATAAGGACAATGACAACATACTTCATAAAATGTCTGATAAATAAGGAAATGACAACATACTTCATAAAATGTCTGATAAATAAGGACAATGAAGAACTACTTCATAAAATGTCTGATAAATAAGGACAATAACAAAATGCTTCATAAAATGTCTGATAAATAAGGACAATGACGAAATACATAGAACTGAGCAAAATTAAAGCTTCTTGCCCTTTGGTGGGTTTTTTTGTTTTTTTGGGGGGGGGGGGGGGTGGGGGGGGCTAAAATACAGAATACTTATTCAATACCAAAAGAATCGTTAGAGGGAGAGTTTCAAAATATGATGTTAAGCAAAATGGTCTAACACCTGACCTCCCATGACCTACAAATTAATAATACCTTATCCAACTATTTAAAAAAAAAAATCAAAATCAAAACTGCTCGTGTTTTATTAGGTTACAACTTTTTCTGCTTCTTAAAATTTGAGCTGCTTTTTTTTATATTATTTTTTGTTGAACACATTCAGAAAATGGGTATTAAATATATGATAATCAACGTACAACACATCACCTTAACGACATACGGAACTGATGAGAGTTCTTGTGATCATTGCAGCGGACTGTAGGAGATGACGCAAGGATCATTCTTAATTCAGCAAATCGCCATCAGCGCCAAGTATCCAACACCGCGAATTGCATAACTGAAACAATGGGAAATCTCCCAATAGTTTAGATCAGGTGCTGAGGCTATGGTGACACTGACCAAATGTAAATAATGGGGTGCATTTTGGCGCATAAATGAATTCGGTGTTGCTCTTAGACAATTTTAAGGGGCATCTTATTAAACTTTCGGGTGGGAAGTACGAAAATTAACGATAATAATGATCAAAGACATCTCTAGCGTCGCACCTGCGGGACCTGAACTAAATTCATTCCAGTTGTGTCACCCTTGAGGGTATGCTTTTGCCCTAGCTTAATCTCGCCACTTTAAATCTTTATAGTCCCCAGAAAATTTTTGATAAATTCAAAATACAAGAATGCATTTTAGAAAATATCTAAATTTAGTTTTGCCAAATTCTACACTTAATTGGAGAGCAACGGAAGATACGCTAGTTAAAATAATTTGGTGTCACTTAACCTTAGAACCATAGTGAGAGCCCATTAACCCCTACGACTATGGGGGCTCGGATATCTTAGGGGCTTAAAGATGTGATCAGGATATTTTCTTAATGATCATCTGTCAGTGGAAGTAGGGTGAGAACAAACCCGAAATGTGGCAGGGGGTCTTCAAAAGTCAAACGACGGCCCTGCTTGTGTTATACAAATATGTTTTGTATTAATAAAAATTCATGGGGCTTTTAATATTTATTAAATTTAATTAGTAAATACATTTTTTTTAAATCCATCACTAAAAAGCACTGTAAACATTATTTTACATGTTGAACGCAAATTGGGGAAAAGCTTACTTATAAAATTACCTATTCTAATATTTCCAAATTTTACCGCAGTCAAAAAGGAAAAAAAAAAAAGTTATTTAGAAAGGTCTATACATTTTTATGTGTTTTAAAAACTGGCCATTTTTATAAATCGTATATAAATGGCATAATTATATAAGGAACGAATGGGTTGTTTATAAAAGACATGATTTATTTATTAGTGTGTGATTTTTAACTGAGGGAAATAGTATCAAAATAATCCAAACTCAAGTTAACATTTTCAAATATTTAGTTGATTGAAATTTTTATTTGGAATTTTATGCTATTATAATTTTCTTCAGATAAATTACACATTGCCTCTTCGCTAAACTTTAAAACATTTTTTTTAAGCAAATCCACAAAATTTATTTTAATTTGACGATTTGGGCATAAGAAATTTTCCTTTATAAAAGTTCCCAAGTAATGTAATTGACATGATAATCGAAATGCTAGTTCACAAAAATCGTTTTTTTCTTAGCTCTCTGTTAGATTCTTGTCTAGAAAAAAATATTTTTCTTTAAAATCTGTTTAAATAAGTGTGGCAGTTTGTTTATTATTCTGATATTAAAAACTCAAAAGCAGGTGGCAATTTAAAAATCAATGCTAAGTATTTTTTAAACTCTTTTTTCAAGAAACTTTGTTATAAAAGTTTTTTAAATTTACGAAGATATACACTTTTGAATTAATGAAAATTGATGAAAACTGAACTATTTGTAAAATAGTTAAATTCTGAATTAAGAAATAAATAATATATATTTTTTTTTTTAAAGTTTTGTGGGTTTCATTTTATCTAGCTAAACATACATGGAATCGAGTACATTTAAAATTATGCTAATAACAATACTTTTTAAAAGTCTAATGTCATCATATAATATATAATTAACACTTATCCCAACATAAAAAGTAATGCTTTTAAAATGAAAAATAATTTTAAAATAGATTTGTGATACTTGGCAAGAACAATTTTTTGATTTGCAGACCTTTTCATCGATGTAAAGGTATTTTATTACAGTTTTATAGTATTTAAATTTGTGAAGAACAACAAAAATAGATAAATAAAAATACCGATAGATGCGAACAACACGAAGTAAGCCTGGAGTGACCTCTACGATACTTGTAACCGAATACTATAAGCATCTAACGAGATCAAATATATCGAGCGTAGCGATATTTTATAGTTTCCACTTACTGTAATCGGTTAATGGCCCCTGTCACCATGCTTATTAAAACTTTTTAAAAATGACAATAACATTTTTTTATATATATATATATTGTTGTATAAATTTTGCTCCGGGGGGGGGCACTTGACTTCCCCCCCCCCGAGAGAAGCCTGAAGGAAACACTGGATCAAAGGAACCAGATTAAGGGAGAAGGGAGTTGATGCTGACGTGAGCAATAGTTTATGTTAGTAGGCCCTACATGGTCAACACAATAGTCTGGAAAACCAAGGATACTGTGGGAGGTCATATTTAGCTTTGAGAAAAGCTGGCATAACAGATTGGGAGGACATTGTGAGCTTTGAGAAGAGATGACATGACAGATTGGGAGGACATTGTGAGCTTTGAGAAGAGATGGCATGACCGATTGGGAGGACATTGTGAGCTTTGAGAAGAGATGGCATGTTAGATTGGGAGGACATTGTGAGCTTTGAGAAGAGATAGCATGACAGATTGGGAGGACATTGTGAGCTTTGAGAAGAGATGGCATGACAGATTGGGGTTACATTGTGAGCTTTGAGAAGAGATGGCATGACAGATTGGAGGACATTGTGAGCTTTGAGAAGAGATGGGATGACAGATTGGGAGGACATTGTAAGCTTTGAGAAGAGATGGCATGACAGATTGGAGGACATTGTGTGCTTTGAGAAGAGATGGGATGACAGATTGGGAGGACATTGTGAGCTTTGAGAAGAGATGGCATGACAGATTGGGGGGACATTGTGAGCTTTGAGAAGAGATGGCATGACAGATTGGGGGGACATTGTGAGCTTTGAGAAGAGATGGCATGACAGATTGGAGGACATTGTGAGCTTTGAGAAGAGATGGGATGACAGATTGGGAGGACATTGTAAGCTTTGAGAAGAGATGGGATGACAGATTGGAGGACATTGTGTGCTTTGAGAAGAGATGGGATGACAGAATTGGAGGACATTGTGAGCTTTGAGAAGAGATGGCATGACAGATTGGGGGGACATTGTGAGCTTTGAGAAGAGATGGCATGACAAATTGGGAGGACATTGTGAGCTTTGAGAAGAGATGGCATGACAGATTGGGAGGACATTGTGAGCTTTGAGAAGAGATGGCATGACAGATTGGAATTAATTTTACAATTTGCCTTGTAAACGTAAAATTCCTGAAAGACCCTGGGTATTCATAAATTGATTAGTACCAGGGGTGGAGTCCCTGGGTAGTGTTGGATTGATTGATTAGTACCAGGGATAAAGACCCTGGGTAGGGTTAGATTGATTAGCATCAAAGATGGAACCCTCCAAATGTTGCACGGGTATTTGATTATAAGTGGATAGAAACAAGATCTAGTTGATCGGGGTAAGGACATAGTCTGGGGGAAATAGTTCTAGAGCAGGTGCATTAAGTGATGTGCATATGCGGTGGCTAATAATTTAAGGCATAACTATTTATATTCTCTTCAGAATTATCAGAATGATCAGAATGATGTGATCGATTCCTTGTAAAAGTAAAACATTGAATCTTTGGTGAATCGCCGTTACAATTTGTATTCGATCATAAATAAGACACCCCCCCCCCGAACAACAACTAAACATCACAGCTAATTTTGGTTGTATAAGGCGAGCATTTTAAAAGTAAAACATTGAATCGTTGGTGAATCGCCATTACAATTTGTATTCGAACATAAATAAGACACCCCCCCCCCCCGAACAACAACTAAACATCACAGCTAATTTTGGTTGTATAAGGCTAGCATTATCTCACTAGCGTAGGGCCGTAAGTGAAATATTATATTGTAATTAATTTGTTATATATATTTTTTAATGAATTTCACAAGCTTCTTATTAAAGATTTCTATAACAGACCTTTCAAGCACCCATTGTGCAATTGGTATGGCATATCATTATCTCAATATTGTAACTTGCTGATTTATTTAATTTTAATTGCTCATTAAACTGTATTGATTATTTCTTACTATGTCGCGTTCTTTTAGCTTACGCTTTAACTCTGTACTCAACTAACTCACGGACACAATGGCCCCGCTTGAATTTTGGTGCCACCCCCTCCACTCCACCCCCTCCCCCACCCCACCCCCGGTCACTTTGCGGGTTGTTGGTTTTTTTTTAATCCCTGCATTCAAAGTTGATAGTTCAACATTTTCCCACAGAACAATGAACTAAATTATGGCCCCCCTTAAATATCCGAGCCCCTCCTGCTTCCACGGGTTTTGAAAGGCCAACGTGACGGCTCTTCTCATAGACCCAACAGTTTTATGACTTTACCAGTTACTGATAAATTAAATAAGATATATGTATTTTATGGGGGGGGGGGGAGTTTCTGAACCATTTCAACAGATGTCACATAAGCTTTTGTCAACTGAATGACAGATAATATTTTTTTTTAAACATGCAAGTACGAGTATTTTATGAATTACCTCAGGGTAATCTCCCCTTCATCCTCTCTTTCCTGCCCTCACAGAAACTGCTTTGGAAAGCGCCCTGGTAGAGCTTACTAGAGTGTAGCCCCCGTACTCACCACAAGATGGAGGGACGCTCGTTGAAACGTTTTTAAAACAGATCTTAATGATGGACTGTGGAAGTCAACGTTGTTGTGTTGTTGCTTTTATCTTTGTATTTGTTTTCGAACACTAATAAGTTTAATCCAGTTTTTACAATTTTCCAGTTCAAGAACCAACATGCACCACAAGGTGTAAGGGCCCTGTTGTTTTGCGCACCATTTGATGATGTGAAATTTGTGTTCAGTTATGATAAAATAAATCAATTACTCCTGATGCAATATCAAAGTTTTAGTAAAAATCAAACAACCCCTAATTTAACCCCTAATTTAACCCATAATTTAACCCCAAATTTAACCCCTAATTTAACCCTTAATTTAACCCCTAATTTAACCCCTAATTCACCCCCAATTCAACCCCTAATTTAGCCCTAATTTAACACCTATTTTAACCCCCAATTTAACCCCTAATTTAACAGGCAATTCAGGCTCATACCAGCAAGAAGCCAGTATAGGAGCTGCTCATTCCTGCCCAAGACAATCAGGGACTGGAACCATCTTTCAAAAGGAACGGTTGAGGCGACAACACTAGACACATTTGTGTCTATTGCCTCAAGCCTTCAAACCTCTAGTGCATAATTTCCTCATCACCACCAGTAACAGAAACATTGCAAATCTCATCTACATGCATAGGAGCCAAAATGATCAATAAATTGATCGTGGGCCCTTAAGATATAGAAGAAGAAGAAGCCATAATTTAACCCCTAATTTAACCCCCAATTTAACCCCTAATTTAACCCCCAATTTAACCCCTAATTTAACCCCCAATTTAACCCCTAATTTAACCCCTAATTTTTCTAAATCCTTTACGTGCTTTTTTAAAATTATTGTATTTTATATTCACATTCCATTGTCCCACCAGCTTTTACACCGCTGATTTCATTAGTCCACCAAACACTTCAGAAACACAAAAGAGATGATTACGCACAAAACGCCTCTGTTACCATTTTATCAAGCTACTATTTAACGTTTTGTTGTCGTTGTTTTTTTTTTTTTTTTTTTTTTTTTTTTTTTTTTTTTTTTTTTTTTTTTTTTTTTTTTTTTTTGTCTACGAAATTATGATACTCTAATCAGGACCGTCTTAACAACATAGTAGGCCCTGGGCATAGCAATGCACTGGGGCCCCCTTGCAATGCAACACACCTGGGTCGTGAGAAAAGGGGGAAAAAGGGGTACACTCATCCCATGCTCAAACAGTGTGTGTGTGGGGGGGGGGGAACAGTTCCTGCTCCCCACCAATTAGGAAATTGGGAATTTAATTTTAAATCCAATTAAATTGTCCCAATCTTTCAAAATTCATTAACAAGATGCAAGCATGATGCCTCTATAAGAGGGTCTCCTAGAAACGTGGGGCCCTGGACCAGTGCCCACGGGGCCCATGCCTTAAGACGGCACTGACTCTAATTCTTCTAAGATTATAGTTTAATGTATACCCTCTGTCTGATTTGTCAAAGGACTTTATTCCTTGAAATTGTATTGCTAGATATTACTTTAGATAGCTTCTGTTGATGTATGTGGAGGTAAATGTTCAACTCGAGCCCGAAACGGCGTCCAGAAAGTAACTTGGGAGTCCTGATTCGTGCCACACGCCCGGCGAAAAGAGACCGATTCAGGGTAAATGGCATGTATTTAAAGGTTTCGAGTCCGATTTCAGGAGTCGTGAGAACTGGGTCCGCTAGTCGAAGTCGGCGTTCGATTACATCGCCCTGGTTGTACAATTAGGAATAGAAATATAACACTCAAGTTTTGAAAATCCTTTATATTAATTTCACATTTGTTCGTGTGTTTCTTTCTGGCTGGTTGTGCGGTGAATTATTCAGACGGCTAACTGACCCACTCGTTGCCGATGACAGCACATTTTTACAAATGTTCAGCGCCCCCCCCCTTTCCTCTCCTAAGCAAACAACACCACCCCCCCCCACCAAATAATCAGTTTTCCTTGTTTTCAATTTCTATGGGAAGGTGAAGGATATGTGATGCCACTGATTTCACGAAATAAAATTTCCGCTAAATTAGATTCTTTTTAAAAGCACTATCGCAAGTGCGTTTGGTGCGTAATATTTTATTTTATTTTTCTGAAATAGTTGCTGAAGTAATTCTGCGGTGTCAAAGCTGGTGGGACGTTCAAATTCAAATACTGGTATTATTCAAGGGGATAGGTTGTTTTTGTTTTTGGTTTTTTTTTTTGTTTTTTGTTTTTTGTTTGTTGTTAACTTCCAGGCTTCCTTGAAGCGATGCGTCTTCTTATTTAATCAAACTTGTGATGTTTCTTGACTACTCTTCCCTAACACTGGCAGTGTTATGTCATCTGTATGCAACATACTGAGCGTTGTAGAGGATACTTAATACGATCCTTGAAAAGCCTATTTTCATAAACGAAATTTAGCACGCCCCTCTCCCACTTTTCCGAACTTTCCTGACCTCTGCTCACCATGAACACCTGCCCGTGTGTCCCCTTACCTAAATAAAGCATTCATGTGTCGAGCATTGTCATGGTTACTAAACATCTGACTAATTTGTTTATATTGTACTTTTCACATTTCGACAAAGAAACAAAATAGAAAGAGGAAAAAAACTTTTTTTATGTGTTTAATTTTTCAATTTGACAATTTTATTCTGCCCCCAATCCTACCGGTGGCGACGTCTTCATCTCAGCCTCTCGAGTCTCGGGTTTGTCGGCCGTATCTTCATGTTTACTTCTTGTTAGCGCCATCGCTCGCAGGTCTGAATCCGGTGACAGATGTCTCAGCACCTCACTCATCCGCCGGTCCTCTGAGTAAACGCTCGAGTTGAGATTCCTGTGGAGGTTCCGGAGCACCTGCTTCCACTTGCACGGCCTTCGGGACAGCATGACGATGTAGACTTTTCTGTACTCGACTCGGTACATGGCGTAGATGGGCGCGTTGACGATGGCGTTCGTGAAGTTCATCAGCAGGGCGGCGACTCTCAGGATCTCGGTGGTGTTTGGGGAGATCAGGTTGTAGTGCTTGAAGGGCAGGATGATCATGTAAGGCAGCCACAACAAGATGAACAGCAGCATCAGGCACGTCGTGATCTGCACGGAGCTGATTCGGGTCTCGAAGATGCGGATCTGCTTGCGGCTATAGGTGGACAGTCTTTTCCGAAATTCGCGAATCTGGCGCTGGGAGACGTATATGATCTGGGTGTAGAGGACGATGCATATCAACAGCATGCTCACGGTGATGCCGAATGTTGAAATGGAGACGTACCAGAAAGACAGCGTTCGGTGAAAGTTACAGCGGGCCGTTAAAGGCCTGAGTATCGGGTCGTAGCGGTGCCAGCCAAACACCATCGGGCCGAAGGCCAAAGCCAAGACGAAGAGCCACAGTAGAATAATCGCTCTGATCATTCGGGGCAAGGTCACGATCTGTGTGTACCTCAACGGCCACATCACGGCGATGTAGCGGTCGATGGAGATGAAAAAGAGGCTGCAGAGCGAGCTTCCCGCGCACAGCTCTATGGATGCAAACCAGGTCAGGCATGCGTACTTGTTGGCCAGGATGTAGTCGGAGGTGTAAGGGAGGTAACTGAGTATGTACATAGGTAAACAAAAACAGCCGGTCAAAAAGTCCGCAATGGCGAGGTTCATGAGCAGGTAGCTGCTTGGGTTGTGGAAGCCTGGGTACAACAAGATGCCCCAAAACACGAGGAAGTTACAACTGATGATCACAGGGATGTAGATCAAGCAGACTGCAACCAAGACGTAGTGGGACACTAGGACATCTACGTCCTCCAGAAATGTGGCCGTGTTGTCTTCCCGAACCACCTCAGAGCTCAGGAGCATCAGTTCGAATGCAACATACATAATGATCTGCTTGTCAGTGACGAAAGAACAATAACGTCCTCGCCTCCATTGAGCACGGGATGCTCGTAACCGACTCTGTGCGTTAAATCTTACGTCATAAAAGTATCTGTGTTAAGAAAAGGGAATAAGTCAGTGCCTGGCACACACATGCACCTAGCAGGCAAGTACAAGAAAGCCCGTCGCTGTCCAACTGAGTTAACAGTCCCTAAGTGTAAATGGTCCTACACATTGCCATTCCTTAAAATTGAGTTTAAGTTGAAATTGAAAGCATGTCTACATCACATCGTTCTGATAATTCATTGAAAACATATTAAGTGTATCTAATTGTCAGCCCTTTAAATTAGCAGGATTTATAAATGACAATGACGTGTCAGACATTTTTTCATATTATGAATGCCAGATTTTTTTTTTTAAGTTTTACGAATTAAAATATAATACCAGTATGAAATTAAAGTTATTTAATTTTTGTTGTCAGAAACTGGGTTCAGATATTCTGGGCAAGTGGAGTTCGGAGCTCTGGAGAATTCAAAAGCAACTTTCTTTAGGAACATTTACTTGAAACTTAACAAGGAGACAGTGAGAACGAAAAAACAAAAGATAAAATGTATCTCAAAATGAAAACGATGGACATGTAATAGTATGAGAATGTGTTCACTGTGTGTGTGTGTGTGTGAATGCGTGGGGAAAAATGCACGTGCAGGTCATCAGCCGGACACATGCGCACGACCAGCTCCTTGGTAAGTTGAAAGGTTACAGGTTAAGAGGGTTCAATGTTCAACCATCTGTGTCCAAATGACATGTGATATGAAGAGACTCCCATTGAATATATATTTTTAAACGGTATTACCTACGGAAAGTTTTTAACATTCTTTTACTCTTGACGGAACTATTGATTTTGTTTAATTGATTTTTTTTTTTCTAATTCTTCAATTTTTTTAATGGATTAAAAATATTTCAACTCTTGAAATTTCTTGCTTCAAAAAATTGCAGAAGTGGACAAATGGACAGCAAAAAGGAGAGAAGATTTTGGCTTGGTAAAGAATAAACGTTTATTTAAACATCATAATATTATGTAACATGCATACTACAATAATCAGAAATTGTTTGAAACGGAACGTTGTTGAGGTCATGTGAAATGGTGTCTTTGAATATTTTAATTACAGGATAAGGTTGGAACGAAAATCACTTTCCAAATTTTCTCATTTATAAATTGGCCTTTAATAAAAGTCGAAAGTAAAATGCAAGGTGAACTCATAGTAAATATGCGTATGGGGGGGGGGGGAATAAGTCGGATAAAAACTGAGTGCTTGATAATTATTGATAAGATTTGCGCATAGTTTTCCAAATTTTCTCATTTATAAATTGGCCTTTAATAAAAGTCGAAAGTAAAATGCAAGGTGAACTCATAGTAAATATGCGTATGGGGGGGGGTGGAATAAGTCGGATAAAAACTGAGTGCTTGATAATTATTGATAAGATTTGCGCATAGTTGGCAAGCTCCGACTGAATAATGGTACTGTGCCTGCTAAGGTATTGGGTTGAATACATTTTGCATTATGACCGACTGATCGTTCTATACTTAGCCAGACATGGTCGTATATACTTTTTTTGTTACTTGATAGATTGATCGTTCAGTAACTGGTCAGATGGGGTCGTATACAATTTATAAACATGCAGGACTGATTGTTGAGCACCTGGACAGGCATGACCGTATGCACTTTTGTGGACATGCGGGTTTGATTGAGTACCTGGACATTTAAGGCCATGTATACTTTTAGATACATGCTGGAGCGATCTTTAAGTAACTGGTCAGATATGGGTTGATTCCCGTTTTAAGGCACGCATGTCTGGCAGTTCATGATTAAAGCTTGATGTATTTTTTCTACCGGCCATTTGACTGTGAACCAAAGACAACAACCGCGGAGACAGGGGTCGCGAACACCTCAGACGCTCCATCGGATCCATTGAGTACAACCCGGAGTTGATATTGCTGTGCAGGGTGCGCAACGACTTCTTCCACGTCTTCGGCGCGCTGGAGAGCATTATTCTGTACACGTCTCTGTACTCCGTCCTATACACGGCGTAGATTGGCGCGTTGACTATGGCGTTGGTGAACGTCAATATAAGGGTGGAAACCCTCATGATCTCGATGTTCTTTTGGGAGAACACGTTGTAGTACTTGAACGGCGCCACCAGCATGTACGGAGTGAGCAACACGATGAACAGAAGCATCAGAAACGATGTCATGTTCACGGAGCTCATGCGACTTTCGAAAACGCGAATCTGATTTTGATGCAGGCTGGATATCCTTTCTCTGAACTGTCGTATCTGCCGCTGGGAGACAAATATGATTTGAAGGTAGAGAATCGAGCATATGAAGAGGGTGGTCAAAACGGTGCCGAAGGTGGCGATGATGACGTAGGTCTTGGTCAGCGTCTTGTGAAAGTTGCAGCGCGCCGTCAGCGGCAGCAGTGTCGGATCGTACTGGTTCCAATCGAACAGCATCGGCGCGAAGGCCAGAAGTAACACGAAACACCAATTGAAAATGATGGCTTTGATGGTCCGTCGCACCGTCACAATCTGTGAGTACCTCAGTGGCCACATCACGGCGATGTAACGGTCGATGGTGATGTAAAACAGGCTGGCGAGCGAGCCGCCCGGGCCGATCTCAATCGATGCAAACCAGGTCAGGCACACGTACTTGTGGGCGAAGACGAACCTACACGTGTAGGGGAAGTAGCTGAGGATGTACATGGGCAGACAGAGACACCCGGTCAAAAAGTCCGCCACGGACAGGCTGAGGAGTAGATAGTTGTTCGGATTGTGGAAGCCCGGGTACAGAACGATCCCCCAGAACACCAAGACGTTCAGGGCGATGATGAGCGGGACGTAGGCGGCACAGACGCCGACCAAGACGGAGTGGGCGAGACGGACATCCGGGTCCTCTAAGAACTGGCTGGAGTTGTCATAGTGGACGTGTGCGGAGCTGTTGAGCATTATCTCCCGTTGTCCGTCACATGACCTGCATTCGCTTCTGGATCTCAAAGAAAAAAATGTGGTTTTTTGCCTAATTGAGTGAGTGCAGATGGAGCTGGCGGACGATGTGAAATAATGATCTGTGAAAAAAATGTCTGGCTTGGTTTACTCAGTGTATATCAGTGTGGCTCGTGTTCTACTTTGGGGCCACCCATAAAAGAGGCCTGTCCATTAAATACATCACGCTATTTTTTAAAATATATTACCCTTCCCTTCCCTCCCCCACTGTCACAATCTGTTACAAATCTCAGAAATCCCCCCCCCCTTTTCTTTTTTTTTAAAAGTACGTCACACTTTCGAATTTAAAAAAATTGTTTAAAAATTAGAAACAAATTAAATTTTAATATAAAACACACTTTCTAATAAACTAGTCAATGTATAAAAGGGAAATAATCTTCTTTCAGTAGAAGAAATGTCGCATCATTCCTTTCAATTTCACATTTTATTTTTATGACCCAAAAATACTAACAAAAAAATCCCCCCTCCCCCCCCCCCGCCAT
>CAXITT010000208.1:955930-1016586 GCA_964033795.1 Lymnaea stagnalis | reverse complement strand
AAGGGGGGGGGGGGGGTGAAACTAAGGAAGGCTTCGGAAAGTTATGTTTGGTGTATAGGGTGTGTGCTTGTTCGGTGGAAGGCTCGACAATTCAAGCCCACCCACCCCCCACCCCCGAGGTGAGTCAAACTTTATCTAACCAATCTGTGCCACTGGAGAGCTAATCATACTTATACTTATCTGTGTCTGTATGTACTGAATCGAAGTACCAAACCCCAAAAATAGTACAACCAGACTACTAGACTGTTTTCTTTGAGTTCCAACACAATATCAATGTACAGTTAGTTGTATTCATACGGTGTAAGGTCCACCCTTTCTTAAGATTAGACAATCGAACGCGTACTTACGCAAAAAATGAAAGAATAGTCCACCTCTACCATCAATTTGTTGCTAAGCCTTTTACTTTTGTTTTAAAAATTCCACAGCGCTTTTTGTCCCTTGCAGTTAAAGCACTGAAGTGCACGACAGAAAAACACGATAACACTGTCGCTTGCGCACCGTGAATGGGTTGCAGTTATGGTAAAACAAGATTTTCATTGCTATTTTTTTTTTTAAAGACTTTCTTTCTTATCACAAATACGTCCGATTTTGTTTCCCATATATTCAGTTTAATTGTTGCCCCCTCCCCCCAAAAAACGTGAACCCCCCCCCCCCCTAGTCTTATGTTGGATACGCATATGGTTCTGGAACCAGCTCCCCTTCCATATCCGTCATTGTGAAACCTCGTCCATTTTCAAAAAGTCCCTTTAAGCTCATATGTTTAGGTCAGCCTATGACCTGTGATGCACCCTCCTTGCCCTGCCTCATTTTCTGTTTCGGGTTGATCCTGAAGTATAGGCCAAAACGTGCCAAAGTGTCCTCGTTTTATAGCCATTTTCATTGTTTCTATAGTATAGTAGTTACTATCCTAGTGTCTCATTTTTATTTTACTTAGTTTACATGTTTTTAATAATTGTAAAGCGCTTAGAGCTTTATGGTAAGTGCTATATAAAAATGCCTAGATAAATAAATAAATAAAATATGCGCCTGGCCCGTGCTGACCTTCCAAGCCAGTTAAAGCAGGCGTCCACCCGTTGCGTGCCGTCATGTCACGTCACCAACCCTTCTTCCCCAGCCGATTAACGTTACAGCTCGCAGCACGTGAGTCCACCTACGAGCAACACTCGTCTCTGCTTAGACTGTCCCCCCACGTGACCCACTCGTCCCATTGCATGCTACACAGATGCGCCTGGTCCCGCTTTGTGCCAATGTGAACGGTTGGGGTCACTTTACCCGCGTTTTGAAAGCATTTTTGAAAATATTTTGTCGGTAATTTACAGATGAAAATTTTAATACTAAAAAGTAGAAGACAACAAAAAAACTAATAAAAACATTTTTCTTTTCTTTTTTTTTTTTTTTTTTTTAAAAAGATGAGTTTCTCAAAAGTAGAGGATAATGTAAAATTTCTTAACATGCATTTCGCAAAGAAAGTCTAAGCAGAAACTATTTTCAAAAATTAAACTAGTAAAAAATAAAGCATATTTAAGAATAATCTACATTTTAAATCGAATCATTTGGCTACATAAATATTAAGCCTTACTTACTGCACGGGCTTTCGTTGTGTAATGCATTTTTAAGACATTTTTTTTCAGTTTCGCTTGAGCAACGCGAGTACAGAATTCAGTAAATTATTTTCTACTTTTCATTGCGTTTAATTTTAATTTCTTCTTTAAAAGAAAGCCTTTTTTTTTTTAAGCTGTTAAAATTATTATTCATATTAACTTCGCTTTTGTTTGTTAGTTTCTGGTTGGGTGGCAAAATATTCGGACGGCTAATTGACCCACTTCCCGTTCATCTAAACAGCTGAAACTTGGCAGACCCATTGCCGATGACAACACAAAATGACACACACAAACCTATGAAGTGTGTTGTATGCACGTAGAGAGTTCAGCAAAGTAATGTATAAATGCAGTCGCGTGTCTGACAAGGAAGCCAGTGTGCGAGAGGAATGAGGGAGGACACACGTTATTAGGAAAGGAGGGGGGAGGGGGGTCTCCTTGTTTCTTTTAGGTGGAGCAGGGAATCGATTGGAGGAGGTAAAATATTTCATTTAAGAATGAGTCACGTGAGCCCTGCAACTGAGCCTTAAGTTGTGACGTGGAGGGAAAAAAATTTCAACGGTTAACTTTGAATGCAGGCGGGAAAAAAGTGAAAAGTCGCAGAAGTTACACGATACGCTCTGCATATAAGTAGCGAGATTGCACAAGAGGTTAGTTTTAAAAACAAATTAAAAAATCGTGATGGTGTTTGTAGATATAGTCTATATGTGTGTGTGTGTGTGAAAGAGACATAAACAAAAATTTAAATAAGGGGGGGGGGGAGAGAAAATAATTGTGCCAAAACCAAGAAATTTGGAAGGGACAAAGTTAAAGAAATAAAAACAAAGAGAAAGTAGAATGCTGTGAAAAACTTTAGTAAGAAGGTTTTACAAAACAAAGAGAAAGTAGAATTCAGTGAAAAACTTTAGTAAGAAGGTTTTACAAAACAAAGAGAAAGTAGAATGCAGTGAAAAACTTTAGTAAGAAGGTTTTACAAAACAAAGAGAAAGTAGAATGCAGTGAAAAACTTTAGTAAGAAGGTTTTACAAAACAAAGAGAAAGTAGAATGCAGTGAAAAACTTTAGTAAGAAGGTTTTACAAAACAAAGAGAAAGTAGAATGCAGTGAAAAACTTTAGTAAGAAGGTTTTACAAAACAAAGAGAAAGTAGAATGCAGTGAAAAACTTTAGTAAGAAGGTTTTACAAAACAAAGAGAAAGTAGAATGCAGTGAAAAACTTTAGTAAGAAGGTTTTACAAAACAAAGAGAAAGTAGAATGCTGTGAAAAACTTTAGTAAGAAGGTTTTACAAAACAAAGAGAAAGTAGAATTCAGTGAAAAACTTAGTAAGAAAGTTTTACAAAACAGAGAAAGAAGAATTCAGTTTCAAACTTAGTAAGAAAGTTTAGCAAAACAGAGAGACAGTAGAATTCATTGAAAAACTTAGTAAGAAAGTTTTACAAAACAAAGAGAAAGAAATTGAGACAATAAATAGATCCTGGTAAAAGATGGAGCAAGAGATAGAAAAAAAAAAGGAAATAATAGACAAAATATAAACGTTTTGGGGGGAAAAGGGAAGTGGTTGTGGACACAAAGAATGAGACTGTGCATGGAAAGACTAAGTTAGTCACAAAATCATTCGCAAAATTATTCACAAAATCATTCACAAAATATAACAAAATTTTAATAATATCAAAGTCTAACGAGTGCCTGCGTCAACAATATTTATTATTTGATAGATTTTAAAAACATCTTTTAAGTACATGAAATAATATCACAATTCATCACATTAAAAATAAGACTTAAGGACACCACATCAAGAGCACAGTTTACTTTGTGCTGTAACAAATGGCTGAATTATTGCCTCCTCGGAATCTTCTGTGTTGGTCACGGCTGACAAGGTCACTTCTCACAAAACGAAGCATCCAGACTTTTATGCAGGCTGTACACATTTCTTGTAGGTCCCACACTTACCCTGCTATGAATCTTTCTTTCCAGACAACAAGTCTGTCAGCCTGTGGCGGCACAGCTCGGTCACTTCTTTCAAAAAACATTGGATGCACACTTGAGTGCCGGCTGCACACATTTCTTGTTGCGACCAAACTAAAACCTTGCTATGAGACTTTCTGTCAAGGCGATTGAGCCGCCCTTGTGTGTGCATAGTTTGAACTGATTCATCAACATAAACACAATACTCTCACAGCAATGGAAAATAACATGAGTGTGATCAAAAGGAAGCTGACAGAAACAGGAGAAGCACATCGATAGAACTAATACCAGATGGATAACTCTTATAAAGCAACTTAGACAAGATTAAGAAGCTTTCAAAAATAGCTCAATTATCAAGTTTCCTGGACAGATTTGGGGTGGTACATTGAAAGGAGTTGGGTGCAAATAAATTTCTGTTGTACGGTGTGACCAGTCAGCTTAAGGGCAATAATCTGCTTTCCTTTGCAAGGAAAATATTAAGAATTGTCCTTTCTGAAGAGTAAAAAGGTTTCACGAATAATCATGTTATCACAAAATCCCTTCTTTTCAACTGTGATCAAAATACATTATTACATGAAACATTCTTTTAAATATTAAAGTGTTCTATAAATTGAAAAAAAAAAATTAATACTATTTGTTGATCAACATGACAGTGTCAGCATTTTTATAAAAACAACACCACTCAAAGCCAAAATAACACAAATAAAAATGAGATTGAACAAAAGGACAAACATTTGTTAACACTTTTTTTTCAAATTTGGTCAACAACAACTGTTAACAATGCTTTTGGGGAACATGGCAATGGAAGGTGAATTCGTTCCCTCTGGCATCTAAGGTGGAGAGGCATGGCTAAATAGCTATGTGTTCGTTTTTGTGTTTGTCCATCGACTCACAAGGATTAAACTTAGTCACTCCAGGGTCCCCCGGTTAAATAAGGCCAACAATTGCACAGAAAATACTTACGTCTTAAGATGCGGGAGCAAGTGATATAGGACATCACATATACAGCCAGCATATATATTTAGAGGCAACAAGATCTTACCAGGATTCAATATTCTCCTGCGAGAGATGCGGCCGTGATTGCCATTCTAGGATTGGCCTAGTGAGCCACTCGTCAAAGTGTAGAACTATATAGCTACTCCATCATCTCACGAAGACGGAAGGATGCCATATATATATATATATATATTTATATTTATATATATATGTATGATTGGATAGATAGGTAGGTAGGTAGATGGATGGACAGACAAACAGATATAGATATTATAATAGATATATTTTTATGGCCATGGTAGACTTGGTCAAATTAACAAAAGGACTGGATAGACTGATATACAGACAGATGTAGATATTATCATAGATATCTATATATTTATGGCCATGGTAGACTTGGTTAAACTGACAGAAGGGCTGGATAGACTGATATACAGACAGATGTAGATATTATCATAGATATCTATATATTTATGGCCATGGTAGACTTGGTTAAACTGACAGAAGGACTGGATAGACTGATATACAGACAGATGTAGATATTATCATAGATATCTATATATTTATGGCCATAGTAGACTTGGTTAAACTGACAGAAGGACTGGATAGACTGATATACAGACAGATGTAGATATTATCATAGATATCTATATATTTATGGCCATAGTAGACTTGGTTAAACTGACAGAAGGACTGGATAGACTGATATACAGACAGATATAGATATTATCATAGATATCTATATATTTATGGCCATAGTAGACTTGGTTAAACTGACAGAAGGACTGGATAGACTGATATACAGACAGATATAGATATTATCATAGATATCTATATATTTATGGCCATGGTAGACTTGGTTAAACTGACAGAAGGGCTTGAAAAACACACCAGCAGTCCCGGTTACGTTGACAGCCTGTGGTTAAATGGTTAGCAAAACTTTGAATGAAGCATTAAATTAAGGGAGCTACACAACAACAATCACCTGTGAAGATGAAAGCAACAACATCAATGATGTCAATAGCTGAATGACGTGTCAACTTGTCACACAGCATGCTCAAATCTCACAGGTACACAAGAAGAAGATGTATAAGAACATCCACAATTACCACAGAGATTATAAAAGTCTTAAATTTCATCAATGCACAAACACCAATAAAAGATCTGATATCACAACAGGTCACAGCATGAAACTCATAACACAAGCAAGGTAAGAAATCAAACAACATGAAGCGAGACCATTTAAATCTTTGCACTCTTGTCGCCATAATATAAAAGGACTACATTAATTCAATGCTAATAAATTAAAAGTATTTTTTTCACAGATAAAAATATAGTCTTTTAAAATAAGACCAAAATGTTGATTTCTTGTTATAACATGAAAATCTGAGAACACAATTTCAGGGTTGGGATAACATGGTGAAGCAGAGCAAATGACATTTTTTGGTCAAATTTTTATGGTGAAGGTACAAGTGCAAGACAGAATTCATGATAAGTTATAGTGAGGGTAAAAGTAAAAGACAGAATTCATGATAAGTTATGGTGGAGGTTCAATTAAAAGACAGAATTCATGATAAGTTTTGGTGGGGGTACAAAAACAAGACAGAATTCATGATAAGTTATGAAATTCCCTTGTTTAAGGTGGGAAGCTGTTATCTTTGGTCTAGCATTGTTAAAATGAATGATGTAACTAAATAGGCTGCGACATTTAGTCAAAATGGACCCAAACACCCATTGCCGCCATTCGCACCCGGGTCACATTATACCAATGCTATTCGGATGTCATTTGTGGTAGTTTATTTTTGTTAAACTGAAGAATAAGTTTACAAACATATAGTCCATTCAATTATCTTTCATTTGATACCTCATTTTGTCTTACAAACCCAACAATAATATTTTAAATAGTTTTTTTAATCCCAACCTCTCACGTCTGATAACCGGGTGCGAATAGCCACTTCGAACTAAATAAGTAGTCTACTGTTAGATCAAGTAAGAACTCAAACACAGTCATGATAATCTTGTCCCACGCTGATCGAGGAACACCGCTGTAATTTTAAAGACTAGATTAAGTAACAACCTGTTACGATGATACCGCCAATGGGCAGCTACGGTGGAAGATCAAATCCTGAGAAACCTTATGTCCACACAACTCTCCACCGTCCCAAGGCAATTTACAAGCTGTTTTAGAGTGTGGTATGGTATTAAATAAGTCAGGGGCTGAGGGAAACCCTGGGCATGGATGACAACTAAAACATAATGGTGAAACAAGATTCCAGCCGAGCACTTTCATATCTACGGGCGCAGTCGTCACCTAGGCTATGTAAGCTTGGACCGGATGGCGATGCCATAAATTTTTTTTTTTTAAAATTCAGATTGAAAGTATGCTTTTTCTTTTTTTTTTTTTAAATCATAATATTGGGTTTGTTTTAGCCATACTCAATTTACTGGGAACGAATTTAGAGGCAACAAGATGTAAAAAAAAAAGGTGAGATGTATAACAAAAAAAGTGATATATATATATAAAAAAAAATGTTAAGATATATGATAAAAAATTAACAGAAGCAAAAAAAAAAAAAAATGGTTTGTTTTAGCCATACTCAATTTACTGGGAACGAATTTAGAGGCAACAAGATGTAAAAAAAAAAGGTGAGATGTATAACAAAAATAGTGATATATATATATAAACAAAAATGTTGAGATATATGATAAAAAATTAACAGAAGCAAAAAATAAAATAAAATATATGATAGTGAAACATGCAATACCGGGGAATGTCAAAATAAAATTTAGGATGTGATGTGATTTTTCTATCTATCTCCTGAAGACTTTGGATGGGACTCAAAGAGAAAGTCCTGGTCTTAAGAGCACAGAGCCAAGTTTCAATCATTTAAAATGCATTGCAGTTCAAAAGCTTTTTCAAAACAAAACAAAAAAACATCATGTGGGTGTGTCAATGAAACATTTTGTCAATGTTGTCATGATGCTGCAATCACGATGTATTATACAGCAGTAACAAAATATGTTAGAGGGGTACAGACTTTCAAAGTAAAAAAAATGGTTAGATGGTCAATGAATCAGTGTGATTTTATTTACACAGGGCACGAAATAATATCATTCCAAAATAGAATCATTTTTAACACACTTAAATTAAAATACTTTTCTGGCAATGTGAATACAGTTTGGTGCACAACTGACCAGCTTTAACTCTCTATAATAAAAGGTATTGCATTACGATACAAACAGCACACACACTGAGAATAACAGACGCTGTTGAACTGTTGAAAACATCATAGTTTTGTCAATGAAGTGTTTTATACTTGTGCTACAAAAACTATTGATCCAATCCACCAGTGTTGAAGAGACGTTGAAATATTTTATTTTATGAGTATTCAAGTGCATGCCAGTCAACTCCTGAAAAAAAAGGATGTGCCTTGATCTCCTCTGAGCCAGCTATCCCCGATCCCAGTCTTTCATGGGGGTTGTGCTTCAGCAGCTGACAAGAGGGGGAAGAGAGAGGTGAGGAAAATAATAGGTTAGCATAAACATCAATGAACACAGAATATTTCAATGAAAGATGACACCAGCTACCAATATAAAAGATTTCATGACAATGTGATGGACAATATACTAGCTGATTTAAACCTTGTCACCAAGATTTTACAGAAAAAAAAATTAGGCATTAAATGTTCATGTCTCAAACATTTCGTTCATTATTATTGTTGTTATTGTGCTTTTGTTCACAAGGAAAGTGACACTTTTGTTCACAAGCAAAGTGACGGTGGCTTAAATCAAATAAACCCCACAAAGACAAGACGTATCAGATAAGGGGGTGGGGGGGGGGGGGGCGGGGGGTTAAAAGTTACAGATTGTTCATTGTTTGAGTAAGATTAAGATGTTTAATTTTCAACTTACTCCTTCCAGCAATCCCCTGGCCTCTGCAGATACAAATGTTGGTACTTTTGTTCACAAGCAAAGTGACGGTGGCTTAAATCAAATAAACCCCACAAAGACAAGACGTATCAGATAAGGGGGTGGGGGGGGGGGAGGCGTGGTGTTAAAAGTTACAGATTGTTCATTGATTGAGTAAGATTAAGATGTTTAATTTTCAACTTACTCCTTCCAGCAATCCCCTGGCCTCTGCAGATACAAATGTTGGCACATAGAGACATGTGTGTGAGTTGATACCTCCGGGGTGGCATTCAGCAAGAGTCTAATGGACAGAACACAGGGTTGTTGTTTTTTTAAAATAATTTTTCAGCTTCAAAATATAAAATTTTGCTAAAGAAGAACCTGGGAATTTTCTGTGCACAATTTACTTGTATAGTTAGGGCTCTAAGTTAGGGCTCTAAGTTTTAGTTTAAGTTGTGCACCAATATCCTTATGACTAAATAATGACTAAACACATTTACTTATATAATTTAGGTTTAAGTTTAGCACCAATATCCTTCAATATATTTTTTTTAATATTAGAAACATTCTAATAATAAAACGGTATCTTTCTGGTGATCTCATGACATGCATCCATGCTGGATGGACATTACCTGCCTTAAATACTACTGAACTTAACAACTTATGATGGGCTAAATAAGCAAACTTACTCTCCCCACAATCAGCTCAAACAACAAGGCTCCTATACTCCACCAGTCACATGACTTATCATAACTATTGATGGAACCCACCTCTGTCGAGAAAAAATGCAAAAAAATAAAAATTTTTAAAAAAAGTTTACATTTTTAACTCTGTTTCTCCCATCTGTCTTTGAATTAAGTTTAAAATTATTTTTTTTTGGATACTAAACCATCTATTACCCTTTAACTAAATGAAAATGACAGACATTTTCAACTATTTATTCTTGAACTCTTACCAGGGGCGGCATAAAGGTTCTGGACAGCCTCCCAGTCAAGTTCATAGTCACCTTGACCAAGGTGACAAAAGTAGGTCAGAAAAACTTGACCACTATCTCCAAGAAGGACATTATTTGGTTTTAAGTCTCTGCAAAGAGGGGGGTGGTCGTTTTAAGAAAAAAGGGAAAGAACTGATGATTCTCAACAACAAAAGATTACTATACATACAGTCTTACAGTTTACTCTACATAATATCATCTGTAGCTGCATGCTCTATGTGTGCACACAGTCATATGGCAAAAATTAATATCACAGCCCATAAGTCATGAGGTCTAAGATTACATACAGTCTTAACAGTTATCTACTCTACATAATATCATCTATAGCTGCATGCTCTATGTGTGCACACAGTCCTATGGCAAAAATTAATATCATCCATACCATAAGTTATGTCGCCTATGATTATTGTTTAATTAGATTTTTCTTCAATGAAATACGTAAATGGAATCGATGCATTTCTTTTTCAAAAGTATTTATTAAACTATCATCTTTCACTCCCGTGCATTTATTTCAATTGCTTTAGTTTATTCATGTCTATACATTTAAATGAATTCATTCAATCACGTTGTTAAGTTACAAAACAATAAGTCCTATCAGGAAACAGTCATCTTTATGGCCCATAGCTTACTTTTCGACATAAAAGAAGCTATTAATTTTTTTTATTGCATTCATGTGCCAAATCTTATTGGCTTGCCTTGTGCCAAATCTTATTGGCTTGCTTTGTGCCAAATCTTATTGGCTTGCCTTGTGCCAAATCTTATTGGCTTGCCTTGTGCCAAATCTTATTGGCTTGCTTTGTGCCAAATCTTATTGGCTTGCCTTGTGCCAAATCTTATTGGCTTGCCTTGTGCCAAATCTTATTGGCTTGCCTTGTGCCAAATCTTATTGGCTTGCCTTGTGCCAAATCTTATTGGCTTGCCTTGTGCCAAATCTTATTGGCTTGCTTTGTGCCAAATCTTATTGGCTTGCCTTGTGCCAAATCTTATTGGCTTGCCATGTGCCAAATCTTATTGGCTTGCCAAGTGCCAAATCTTATTGGCTTGCCTTGTGCCAAATCTTATTGGCTTGCCTTGTGCCAAATCTTATTGGCTTGCCTTGTGCCAAATCTTATTGGCTTGCCTTGTGCCAAATCTTATTGGCTTGCCTTGTGCCAAATCTTATTGGCTTGCCTTGCTGACTGGGCCATTTGGCAATTAGCATTGTATCACAATCAAAGTTTTTTTCTTATATTTTCTTAGCTTTATTGGGCGCATGATGTTTTACAGTGTCAGTACATAGATTTCAGGCAGCCCACAAGTAATTATAAGCTTACAAGGCTCAAGTGCAAAATACTGGTCTCTTACTTGCAAGTTTAAGCACCTGCATCAGTGGCAACAAGCTACAGTGACAGCGGCTCCACATAAACATCCCCAGCTAGCATTTGAATTAAACAAGAAACCACAAAATCTACCTGCAAATAATTCCTAAAGAATGAAGTCTGGATATTGCGGTGACAAGCTGGGCCATCCACTTTCTTATGCTTGGCTCTGGGATCCGAACCGGTTCTGCGTTGGTGCTGTCCAACCTTTCAAACAAATCGGATACCGTCCTGGCTCGGTTGCGTGTGGGAGACTTGAGGTCGCATTCAAAAGATGCTGACCTTGTCATGTCCTTCGAGTTCATTCTGCTGATAATTAATTTATGCGGTGTGCTTGTTTGTCTGAACACTGAACTGCACAAACTTTTATCAAGCTTCCCGGGCCTGTAGTTCTCTGAAACATTTAGAATGGCATTCACATTTTGTTCTGTATGGGTAAGGCTGGTGATGACAGAACTCACATCACGGTTTCCTTTTTCTTCAATCCCAGTGTTACCCTCACCACAGACACCACAGTTATCAAGGGAGTCAATGATGTCACCCTTAACCTCTACAGACCCAACATCAAGGATGTTATCACTGTTTGTATTAGAATTGTTTTCACTGGTGTCATCCTCTGATGACCTGTTGGCATCATAGATGCTTGGCTCCTCTACCGAGCAGTTGGAGGTAGTTGACTCTGGCTCAAGCACAGCTCCATTATGAGGGATGTCATCTGAGGTGTGGCTTGATGTAGTTGTGAGACCGTCACTCACTTTTTCACCAGTCTCCGAAAGGACTTTATCAACTTGCTGGAGAAGTTGCCTAGAATTTTTAATAACATCAGCAGAGTTCAATTCAGAGGCGTATTTTTTGGCGGACTGCGAAAAAACACCATCCGTGCTGGAGTGTCTAACCTTTTTATGACTCAACTCCCTTGACTCTCGCCTTGTGTATGTAAAAATCTCATCTGCGCTAATCTGGCGAGAGGCTAAGGGCCTGGTGGGACTGTCATCACAATTTTCTGGAATGCTGTCTATTTTTTCCCTGCATGACAAGCTGAGCCGCTGAGTGTCTTCACTGTCAAAGCTGTTGATGGAAAAACCTTCAACATTCAAACGACACTCCTGCAGAAAGCTCTGAAAGTGATCCTCCTCTGGAAGCGTGCTCGGGGAAATAACACTGCTATCCATCTCAGTCACCTGAGCGCAGTCATCAGAAAGACTAGAGAACCTCCTATCCAACGGCTGTTTTCTGTAGGAAGTGAACACATCGCGAAGCTCGGAGTCATTAAACTCATCCTGACCTTGTAAATCGTTCAAACTGTCCTTTTCTTCTCCGGCAGTCTCGAGCTCACCGGGGATCAAGCCCTGGTCTGGTTCAACAGTTCCACTTACATCACTGGTCCCCTTGGTTAAAGTCGAAAACCGCACAACTCCAAACTCCTGCGATGTTTTGATCATCTGTCCAGATTTTTCAGCAATAGTGAAATGGCTGCTGGCCTTTGCAGAAACATCTGAAGGTTTAGCTTGTACTGCAGGCTGCTTGTGGGTGCTCTCTCTCTTGCCGGCGACATTGCTCTCAACCTTGACACCAGAGTAAACATTGACATTTTCCACCCTGGATGTTTTCACTTGATGTTCTATCCCACCGTACCCCTGATGACCCTTGTCGCGGCTTAGATAATCTCCTATGTAAGTCCACAGCTTGCCGCCGCTGGCATATTGAAGGAGGAGGAAGATGGAGTCATCGGTCTCGTAAAACTTGTGCAAGCTGACCATGTGTGGACAGCTGGTGGGCAGGATGCTTTGTGTTCTTCCTCCGTCTGGACTTGATTTGGGAATGGACTGGCAGAGAAATGTTCAAATATTAAATCAATCAATTTGAAAAATGTTTTTCCTGATATCCTACCCCCCCCCCCCCACCACTAGGATCAATATTATTTTCATACTTCTAATAATTTATATATTTTATAAATTCATAGATTGTTTTTAGGATGTTTAAGAGTCTAACGCTGTTCATACGTTTATTTTTGTTTAAATTAACGTTTTTATATATATATATATTAATTAGCACAAAGTGCAAGCATTTATTTTTATAAAACTGATGGCTTAGCCTACTATAAAATATTCAGACTAACTTTGATCCATCATCAGCCCCTCTACATTTTAATGCTAATGCCTTATATAAAATTTGAGATGGCCCGTCTTCTATAAAATATCATAAAAAAAACAATGATGCAGGTTAAACTCTAAAGTTTTATAATAGAATGTGATCCAACATGAGTTCACCTTAAAAACATAAGTTTCATCAGTGGCCTTATCTCTGACCAGGATCACTTTATCTATAGCTCCCAGAACTTGAAAGTTTCGCAATTCTCGAACTGGACCCCGGATGAAAGCAAAGGAAGGATCAAGATCCAGGGAAGGTGATAAGAAGCTATCAGCCTAGAAGTCGAAACAAAACAACAAAAATCCTGTCATAAATGGTGCCATCTGCTCTATTGGTATTATTCTATAAAAAAAAAAACTCTGCACATCACATCACAACATGGGTTGAAAAGTTCAAATAAGCTCTCCCCTCGTTGGAAAAAAAAAGATAGCGAAAAAAAATAATAATTCTTTTTTTTTTTAAAATATATTCCTGGTTTAAAATTATTTTATCTACTTCCTTCGTCTGAGAACAGTAAATCCAGTAAGCTATATAACAAGAGAATGGACACAATTAAAGAAATATTGTGGGTTTTTTTCAAGATTAAGATAGTAATTAATATTAATATTTAAGATGCAACATTTTAAGTGGTTTTTTTATTATAACTTATAAATATTTTTACCGCAAAAATCAGTTTTTTTAATATATTTTATATTTGGATGACTGAATTACCAATGTCACCGACCAAATTTTTTTATTATCTATTTGCTTTAAGCTAAAATTTTTCACTTAGAGTATGGCCTGCCTGTGGAGGGTTCAGATACTCTGACATAAAAGATACAACTTTTTTGACAGCTTATATTTGGTTGCATTGAATGTCACTTACGCCCCATCTACGTTCATCAACATTTTCAGTCGCCAGGTGCCTGTTAAATAAGTCTTCGGCTTTCATTAAATACTGGGCTGTCTTCCTGCGAACTGCGTCTCTTCGAGACTTATTGCCATCTCCTAGACGAAAGAAAATAAGATAAAATATACTGAAAACTTTCAAACCAATATTTGGGAAATAATTATGAGCAACCATGCCATTATGTCAAATTCAAAAATACATTCTGTTTGGTTGAATTTATTTATTTTTTAAATAGCAGAGATTGAAAACAAAAAACATTTAGTACATAATTAAATGAGAAACTTGAAGATTTAAATCCTTTAAAAAAAAATTATAAATACTATTTAAAATCAACAGGTAATTGGTAACCTTGGACTCCTTGTAGTAGAATCCCAACCCCACTCTTGTAGTAGGCAAAAGCCACCTCAAAGTCTCCGTTAGCTTCACTGTTCTGGGCCATGCAGATCTGGCTGGCAGCTAAATAGATGTAGTCTTCTTTACCTTTAAAAAAATTAATACAGGTAGAATTTTTAATGCTTACAACTTAGTTAACTTTGGCCAATAAATATACAATTAAATCTAGATTCAATTTGGTTTTGTAAAGTGAACTAGCACTAAAACATATGGTGAACTATCTTACTCTTTCTGTGCCCCCAAACAATGGAATTCTCTCCCATTATACATCTGCAATATACCGAACATCCCAGCCTTCAAATCTGCCCTCAAGACCCATCTCTTCCAACTTTGCTATACCGACTTATCCCCCCCCCCCAACTGATAAACAACGCTCGATGCTGCTGGGTGCTGTTCGTGGCTAGATATTACTGGGTGGGTGAGGTCAAGCTCTTTACCAATAGTTGTTTTTAAATCTATAATTTTCTGTAATTCCCAATTTTCATGTGAAGCGCAGTGAGCCTAGGCCTAGGTTGGGGTACTGCAGTGAGTCTAGCCCTAGGCTGGGGTACTACAATGAGCCTAGCCCCAGGCTGAGGTACTGCAGTGAGTCTAGCCCTAGGCTGTGGTACTGCAGTGAATCTAGCCCTAGGCTGGGGTACTACAATGAGCCTAGCCCTAGGCTGTGGTACTGCAGTGAGCCTACCCCAAGGCTGGGGGTACTGCGCTATATAATACCACTTTAATAATAACAATAATAATAATAATAAAACCAAACCCTGCATTAAGTTTTTAAAAGATCAATGACTTAAACTCTTGAGTGTTCAGGAAAATGTAAAGATGATGTAATATATTTCAATTTTAAACGTCATAGAAAATATAATTAAGCTTTAAATTAAGAAGGTGTTTCAGTACCCGAACTTTAACATAACACCAATCACAAACCTCCAAGATCCATTGTGGACACACTTTGTTCAGTGGCAGACCTTGGCTTCTTTGGGCTCCCCGATACTAATCTCTTGAACAGACCTCTGGATGTGTGACTGGGTGTGGACTTGTTGCTGGAGCCTTTCTCAGAGTCTTGAGACTTCTCTGAACCGACACTTTGAGATCTTGATGACTTGACTGAAGAGGACCCCAGACCTTCAAATTTTTCTTCGGGCACCCTGGGTCCATCTCCTGCAAATCTAAAAGCCAAAGTTAAATTAGATCGCTTCCCTTGTTAAGAACATATTGCAATGTTTTAGCAAACAATGTGTTCATGCAGGAGGAGCATTCTGGTAATGTACTGTCGTTTAATCATTTAAGTGGCCAAGAAGCGTAATTGATACGGTACTAAAAGTGGATTAAAAATATTTGTTTTTCAAGCACATCAATTCAATCAAAATTTATGTAAGTTAAGCAAAATGTTATAAAAGAAAAGATCAAATCTTGCACTATAATTCTCCAACATATAGAAAACATGAGCTATATGATTACGCATTAACAGTTCAAAAGAAAATCAAGAAAATATCAAGAATATAATATTAGCCAGTCAATGTTTATTTCGTTTAAAGATAAAATAAATAATGGTAGATTATAATTTTTAAATTCACCTTTGTGAACCAACAGATTTTTGGGAACCAAAACTTGCCGACCTGGCCTCCCACTCTGCTGATAAGTCCAAATCACCTTTGCCACATTCAACCTTGGAGGCGTCCGAAGTCTGTGACATTTTGCGGATGGGGTCAAACTCATCCCAGTCCAGATTTTGACCAGGGTTGATTGCACTGCCGCTCAAGCTGCTCTTACTGCTCCCATGGGTGACTGATTCATGATCTGAGAACTTCTCCAGAGTTGATGATGAAAGAACAGACAAGTTGGTGATGGTGGAGTCTGTGCTCATATTAGTGTCTGCACGGCTGCCGTGTATGTCTGGGTCCATTGATGGTGTCATGGATAGCTCTTTGGTCTCATCTTGTGGGGTAAAGACATAGTTAATAGTCAGAAATCTACAATGTTGGAGATATGAAGTGAATAAAGAGAATTAATACTTTATTTCTGTTGAGGTATGTTAAACTTAGTCTGCTGATACCAGTACACTTAAAACTGAACACAATAATAAATCTTGAATAAAGTTAAATGAGTTTATAAACAAATCTCTTAAAAATAATAAGTCATATGCTTGGAAAATTATTAATAAAAAACTGGGCACTTTTGAAGATACAGGGACCACATTGAAACATTTAAAAAATTTTTGTTTAAATAAATTTCGGAAAACCAGAGCGCAGTGAGCATGCTAAAGTGGCATGGATACCAGCACGATATAAATATCAAATCAATCAATCAATCAAAAACTTTTGTTTATATATATATTATATCCATATCAATAACTCAGTTGAAATCAATTCTAACCACCTTAATCTAAGGGATAATTTTTTTTAATGAATGAGCTTAGCTTAATACAGCCTTTTTCTTCACTGATGAATATTTGTTTTGGGGATATAATAATCTTTATTTGTAAATGGAGATATCACTAGTGAACACACTTTTTTCTTATAAGCTGTTATGACACCTACCATTGTTCCTGCTGCTGTTAGTTTCCAATTCTGCACACATGTTCATACTTGCCAGCAGCCAGCTATTGCTCTGACCCAGACTACCAGGGGGGTCATCAGGACTGGTCAGTGTTGAGTCGTGACCCATGGGGTCAAAGAAGGCCAGGTCAGTGTCGGGCAGGGATCCAGTTAAGATGGAATCCTCGTCCGTGTCCACCGTTTCATCTCCCGTGGAGGAGTCCAGACTGATATTGTCTGCGACCTGAGGATAGTTCCAAGTCCCTTCCAGCATGGCCAACCTTGAAAAGATACCGTATGGACTTTATCTCACTGTCTTAGTGCCAGTGAGTTGTAAATTAAACTTGAGCGGGGGGGGGGTAGGCAAGGTTCATAAATAAATTGTGTTTTTCTCCTCTGTTAACAAATGCATAGAAATCATCATGACCACCGTCATCGCTCTTTTTAATTGTAACAAACTTATTAAAGCTGAACTCACAAAGTCAACATATTATTATTCTGGGAGCTGGATTTAGTACCTTTAAGGGGGACTTTAAAACATTAAAGAAATACCTTACATCTCCATGAACCATAAAGAGTCATTAATTTGGGTTTAATGTCGGTCTCAGAGGAAAAAAAAGAATAATTTACTCTTTTTTTTAAACAGTTTCACCTTAAAAGAGATTCCAAAGATTAAGTTATGATTATGATCATTAGTGATTGTTAAAGAGATTAGAGAGATTCCAAAGATTAAGTTATAATTATGGTCATTAGTGATTATTAGTGCAGATTCTAAAATTGCTCAACCTGGCAAAGTTAGAAGAATCCCCATTGTTAACTTCAACTACATTATCAGCATGATGTTCAGCGTTGGCTGTCTGCGATGACACCACCCTTCCCAACAAGCCTTCCTCTTTGTGGACAAGTGGAACAAGGTCAGGAGGAGGATTCCCATCCGCCAGAGTAGCACTGGAGATGATGTCAAGATTTGCAGGCCTTGGCGTCATGATGGAAATGTTTTTATTTGGAACTGCTTTGGCCTTACCATCCTGATCAAAGGAGCAAACATCTTTATTACAATTATTTTCTCATCTTAACCTATTTAACCACAGGCTCTTAAAAGCCGTGTGCTGATGGCAGCGTTGCACATTCCTAAATTCAATTTAAATAATTGCAGACATATTTTTTTTTAATTTAAAAAATCAAAGTTGTCTAGCATGTTTACTGTATTATTAATTTTATTTCCTTTTTTTTTTTACCGGTACCTGTAAACAAAAGTTATAATATTTCACAACAAATGTAAAAATATACAGGTTGTTAAAAAAATATAGCACAAGTACCTCTAAAAACTGTTTAAACACAAGGGACTTATACAGATGTGGTTGTGTAGCAATAAAATTTAGAAGACCCACAGCACTTTGCCTCCTTTCTTCTATCACAGTGTCATCAAAGCGACCTGAATAGTGCAAAATCAATCAAACATATGTTTAATTATTTTATTTGTTTCCCATAAGATTATTATAATTAAGTCAACAGTTTAAAGTTGATTTTCTTCAACCAAAATATAGAATTCTAATAACTGCAAACAAAAAAGTCAAAACAGTGGTCTAATGTTACTGAGGACCAAAAAAATATTAATTCAGTTGTATTCGAAAAAAGGAAATAATTGGCATTACAAAATGTAATGAGTTTTTTCATTTTTAGCAGTTTAAATCTGTTTATATAATCAGGATTTAATACTTAACAATGAAAAAGCCATTAAATTAAAACATAAACTCCTACCAAATAGCTTTGGTTTAGCAAATTCTGGGAACTGGTCCCGTCTGTGTAGAGCTTTATGCAATGCCAACAAAGACTTATGTAAGGTCTTGAAGTCATTGTATCTTTTCCAACACACAAGCTGGAAAAAAATATATAAGCATTAATCTGGATAATAATTTCATTTTAACAACCACTTCAAATGTTATCTATAATTCACATGTGCAACTGTAGATGTACTTGCTATTAAGGTTTCACTTACAAGCACATTGAATGATTAATTATCAATAATAACTATGAAAAGTTGTGACCCCATTTTTTTTTATAGACACTCTGCATCGTCCCTTATGAATGCACTCCACCTTCTATGTTTATTCATTGAATGATGCACAAGTTTTTTTATTTTAAATCTACACACAAAAGCATATCAAATTAATACGTGTGTAAAATCTAAGCCTGTGCCATTTTGTACATACTAAAATAAAGGCTTGGAAATGAGCAAGGAAAAAAGAAATTTTTGAAAGATATCACATCATGCTATTCATGTCTTCCCAGCACACACACAAAACTTTTTAAAAGTGTTAACTGCTGATAAATCAGAGCAACCCTACTTGCTACGATAACTATTACTCAAGTTCATGTAACTGCTATAAAGACATTCACAATCTTTCTTAATCATTGGGAAACTTCTAAGTAGTTTATAAAATGTGTACATTACTATTTTTAACACAATAAAAAATTTATCCAGTTATGGTCTTTACCTCAGTCAGGGTTTCCGGAGATTTGATTGGAAAAGTCTGGGGATAAAAATGAGACATATGTCTATTCAATTTGAGAATCACATAGTTAATTATTGTAACGTTTGTTATACTTCATGCATATTTTGTGGATTTTTTTTTACATAACTGAGTAAATGGTCATTGGGATAGCTATTTGGGCCATATCTCTATAAAAATATTCAAATAAATTCAATAACTGAATTAGCTTAGCTGAGACTAAACACTGATTATTGGCACAGATAGTAAAACATTTGCAGAAATGCAAAAAACAACATTTATTTCCCAAAGTTTCTGGGAAAATCTATTCTACTAAGTGTTGTAGCAAATTTAGAAGTAATTTGGATGACCACATCCCACAAACTCATAGATATATTCTGTATAATAAACTATTGACATATAGATCAGTTTAAAAAAAACTATTTTATGATTTTGGTACCAAAATAAATGTTTGTGGGTGTATCTATATTAATGTTTCCTAGAAACCAGAACATGGCTGTGGTGATAGATTTAGGGTTCCATTGAAACAAAATGTCTTTTGAAGGGTTCTATGAGAAAAATAATTTAGGTAGGGGTGTTGTTTACGTGCCAAGAATCTCATAATCTAAGCCTATTTTCATAAAAAGTGTGCTTTCAACAGCAAACTAAGAGTTAAAGCCTGCATTGAAAATAAAACAAAATTAAAGATAGAATTAAGTTTCTTCAATTTTAGAATTATGACAGGTTTACTTGAATACTATTCACTTTCACTGAATTAATTACCTGACATGTAACTTTATAGATGGTGTATCCTTTTCTATGAAGTTGAGGGTCTGTCACATAAAAGTTCCAAATATTGTCATGAATGCTCCATTTTGAATCTTGGGCCATATTCAATCTAATCTAAGGTAGTCTATATAATATTTGAAATGTAGCAAATGATTTACCCCCTTCAAAAAAAAAAAAAGATAATTCATGATTTTAATATTATGATAGTCAGTTTCAGTTTGTTTGATGTGGAAATAACTTTTTTTTAAAATTTATTTAACTTGAATGTTGAACTATTAATTAGACATTCGATGTGACAGCATGTAATTATTCATTCATTATTTAGGGCTTTCTTTTTTTTTTAAACCAGACAATTGCTCAAAATAGGATGATAATGATATTTTTCAAATTTCTAAAAATTGGTGCAAATTAAAATTAGTTTAAAATTAGGAGTGAAATCTTTTCCAAAGCCAAAAGCCATGAAAATTACACTAAGTCATAGTATTCTAAGTCTTAGTAGAAATATTCCCAATGCCTGATATTTATTGTACTTGTTATTGTTAACTTTGTTGTAGTACAATAGTATTAAATGGTAATCCCTTATTTTAATGTGGAAATAATAAAACACACTATCAAAAGGGATTACCTGATTACCTAGTTAAACTAGAAATAGAACTAGAATTGTCACTCAAACTCAAATTAATTTCTTCATGACTTGTCACATAGTCACTTGTGTACTGTTGTAATCCTAGTGCCTAGTGTAACAGTAACACTAACAGTGTTAGTAACAGTGACTGACTGTTACTAACAGTAGTAACAGTGAGCAGTAGAGCAGTGTCAAAAAATGTTGGTATTGTCAAAATTAAATGTACTAAATTGTACCTTAATCATAGTTGACGGAATGTCCAGTCATTTTTTTTTAATTAGCTAATTATATTTTCACTGCTTTTATTCATCAAGAAATTTAGAAAAAAATATTTAATTCAGGTCCCAAAGGAGATGCTAACGACATTAAATCACATTGTCAGGCATCATCGATAGAGATAATTCTGCAAAACAATATACACAAACCAATTACCAAAACAACAGATAAAGCTAGGAATGGAGAATTTAATGAGAAAATTATCTATAAACTATTTCTCCTGGATTAAGTATCTACTTCATAGTTACTTAATATATTGTCATTTATTAATAATATGTGTTAATTATTAATTGTTATGTAAATGATATCTTCTAAGTTGCGGGTGTACTCTTGAACTGATACTGAAAGCGCACTTAATTAACAATATTAAGTCTACATATTCAATTTGAAACATTATTCAAGTCATAATCAAGTAGACCTACTAAATAACTAGCTAATGAAGACTTGTAACAGTAACATTTTAACTTATACTTGTATTTTGTTTCTTTTATCAATGCTTAACATACTTGATTTATTTACAAAACTTATAAGTATTTTCTAATTATATATTACCCTACTCTACTTAGTCTTAGTGTTTAATTTTTTTATCTCTTCCTAATTTAAATCTAACAGATACTGTACCAGTGGAGGATGGCTTTGCCTGTCCAAGTCTGCAAGTCTAGAATCGGTCTTTATAGGCCCTTACTCACCCAGTGGCATAACTAGCGTTAGTGCAGCCCCGGATAAAACACCATTTTTACCAACCACTTCCACGAAAAATAGTATGTAGGCTAGTTAAAAGAAAATTCCGCTCTCCATAAAAAGACAAAAGTGCCGACCGGGACGGACCGCATCCTCCGCAGCCCTTTCTACGCCACTGTACTCACCGCCAGATTCCAGGCATACTAACGTATCATGAGTAGTTCTCTTGGGGTTCTTAAGGCGAAATCTAAAGATTGGCAACTCCTGTGTGAAAGAAAGAGCATATAAAGCCTTTATCCGTCCGATTTTAGATTATGCATCTTCAGTCTGGGACCCATTTACCCAGAAGAGCATTGACAGGTTGGAGGCGGTCCAGCGACGAGCAGCACGCTTTGTCCTAAACCGCTACAGGAATACCTCTAGTGTTGGCAGCATGCTAGAAACACTAGGCTGGTCACCATTGGAGAAACGACGACGACAATCCAGGCTCTCCATGATGTACAAGATAAATAATGGGCTGGTCCACTGTTCCAGTATTAAACAGAAACTCGTCCCTCTCCCCCATAGACAGCGACGAGGCCATGACAGGCAATTCAGGCTCATACCAGCAAGAAGCCAGTATAGGAGCTGCTCATTCCTGCCCAAGACAATCAGGGACTGGAACCATCTTTCAAAAGGAACAGTTGAGGCGACAACACTAGACGCATTTGTGTCTATTGCCTCAAGCCTTCAAACCCCTAGTGCATAATTTCCTCATCACCACCAGTAACAGAAACATTGCAAATCCCATCTACATGCATAGGAGCCAAAATGATCAATAAATTGATCGTGGGCCCTTAAGATATAGAAGAAGAAGAAGATTGTGCTCACATCCAATGAGCTTCAGAGTTAAAAATTAAACCCAATAGCATATTTATTAAAGCAATAAATTAAGATGATGGCAACAAGCCCAAATGTCTGCTTGAGAACACTTAGCAAAATTTTGTCAAGAAGTGTTGGTTGTATTTTTAACAAATTAATACTTTTTCATGTAATTCTAAATTAATTTCTCTTTGTATAAGTAAACTATATTTAATTAAAATAAATGTGTAGGCTATTCTATGATGAAAATTATTTGATTCAATTCAATGGTTTGAAGTTGTTCTTTCTAGAGACTCAAAATTATTCATTAGGCTTTGCACACATGGAATGGAGCTTTAAAATTATGTTTCAAATTTCTCATCAGTACAATTCAACAGCATATAGGCCTAATATTTTTATTTCATCTGAAAAAACGTTTTTCATTTAGGCTATGTATGATTTATTGATTATATTATTCCAATTCCCCCCCCCCCAACCACCCCTGGAAACAAGTTGGCGGTTGATGGCGTAACCAACGTTCTGTTTGCCCGGAACTTGTTTTGAAATCACGACAGCTTTCAAATTTCTCATCAGTACAATTCAACAGCATATAGGCCTAATATTTTTATTTCAACTGAAAAAACGTTTTTCATTTAGGCTATGTATGATTTATTGATTATATTATTCCAATTCCCCCCCCCCCCAACCACCACTGGAAACAAGTTGGCGGTTGATGGCGTAACCAAAGTTCTGTTTGGCCGGAACTTGATATGAAATCACGACAGCTGATTTAGCCACCTTAAAACACCCCCAAAAATAATAATTAAGTAAAATATTTCATGTACTTTTAGATGGAAACAGGATGGCGATGGTTTTGTAATTTGGCTAACTATAAGAATTTGAGTAGTAGGAATACATTATTTGGGTGGAAGACGGGTTACTGTTGACTCGCGTTGATAAGTCTGTACTGAAAATGGATAGATCTAGTTCCTACTATTATAAATTATATGCCTATACTATTACTACTAACTTTTTTTTCTTTTTTTTTTTTTTTTTAAACCTGGGCTTAACATCAACTGGGTATACGTTTAGTTGTAGTAAATTTTTAAAGCAAAAAAGGGGAAAGTCATTATAATCAATTATTGCTAAGCCAGAAAAGAAACTTACACATATTCATGATTCATATTATTTAGTCACCACTACTAGTCACTAGGCTAGTTAGTAGCGGCCTATAATTCTATAATTCACAATATTTTTATTAGGACAGGGGATATTTGGGGTGGGGGTTTTAAGGCAAGGGGGATCAAGGTTTGTAAAATTGCATCAGCGGAAATAAAGAAAATTTTATAATAAAGTAAAAGAACCTATTTTGATCTCTGAAAATCAAATTATTGTAATCCCACTCTAAGTCTAGGAATCACGAGTATTAAAATATTATGATGGTTATTAAGATAAAGTTCATGTTGATTAAATAAATTTATTAACATTTTCCTCAGTTTTTCAAAAAGATGCTGTCTTAAAATACACCAGTAAAAGACTTAAACTGAAACATCCAAATGAATATAGTTTCACAATGGCCTCCATGAAAACTAAGACCAAGACTGAATCAAGTCCTAGTAATATAAGGAACAAGCAAAAAATAACAAATAAAGATGAATGTATAGAAGGACACAACATGATTGCTGGAGGAGAGGGTTGGGGCAACAAACAAGTCAGGTCTTTAGTTGCCAGCATTTGTAATCAATCCACTGAACATCCAGGTCCTACATGTAATGACAATCATAAGTCCAGGAAACAATGCAGTCAGAAAAGAACCAGGACTAGCAGCGTTAATTGTGAAGAAACAAATATTGGTAAACATACAAAATCATTCTGGCCAAAAACAGACCGCACCTTGCCAACTGAGAGCGGTACTTTTAAAAGTGTTTCAAAAGATTTGAGAGCTCCATTCGTTCCATTTTCCATTAGTTCATCAAACATATCTAAAGAAAGAAATATCAATGTTGGCTCTTCAACAAACATGATACCTGTAGTCGTAGATCTACTTTCACGTTGTAATGGCCAGGTACAGTCACAACAAGATTCTATGGCCAGACCCCCACTTAATCTTTCTGAAGCCATTCCAAAAATTGTGGCACAGAATTATTATAATCCAAGGATCCCCCACTCATTTGCTTGTTCTCCAAATAATGCTATAAATACAGCACAGCAACGTTCATTCAATATTCTGCCACATACTACAGTACCGCTACAACCCTTCAACCCATGGTTGTCTTTCAATGGTAGATTGCCATACTTTTCATCACAGCAACAAGCAGGCATATCTACCAATCAAAGAACTAGTAGAACACACAGACACCCTCCAAGGAGCACAAAACATTTTCAAGATGTACCCACTGCCTGTCCAGGTAATAAACAAATGGTAGATCCTAGAGAGATATTTCCAATATACATACATGTTTCTCTTTCTCTCTCCCCATACCCTTTATTAATATTAATTATTAATGTGAAGATATGGATGATTTTCATACTTTAAGAATGTCAAATGCCTATTTATGTTATCATGCTGTCCTGGCTGTTTTTGGAGATCACTCCCCCATCACACCATTATTTTCTTGATACAGAACTGCCAAAATCCAGCATAAATATCCCATTAGTTCATAGCTTACCTCTGGTGCTATACATTATTTTCTAGAATTTGCTTAAGTCTCTACTAAATCAGCTCCATTCCAGAGAAAGCTGTTCTTAATATTTTCTCTGACTGTGTACGAGTTTAGCAATGAATAGACAAATTTTGTTGGAATAGATCTCAAGGTTTTAATGAGAAATTATTTAATCTTACTAGTATTAACTAGTATTCAAAAATGTTTAACATCTGTTTATAGTGGGCAAACATTTAAATTTTAGAGAATCTCTAAAAGTCTGTATGTACATTGTTTAATTTTATGTTATTGGTGGGTTCAACTTTAGTTATCAGAATCTAATTTTAACTTAACACTGCTTTTAAGCTGTCCCTTGCATTACTACTGTAATGGTGTCATGGTTATCTCACTCATTTCTCAATACAACTATGTTTCTGTAATTTCCCTAATAGACATGCTTAAACAATCAACATCCTCTACCTGACCAGCTTAGACATTCTAATTAGCATGGTGACACAGAACACTGTCCTTTCCCAACTTGAGTCAGTTTGGATACCCTTTGTTGAGTGTTTCTCAGTTTCAGAAAATATGTGCCTTTATTCTAACTTTAATAAATTAACTAATTTTAATTATATTGTTATCTTTAACAAAAAATAGCTACCCTTTGTTATTGTAATGTCCATCTGAGCTAGGACTTAATTGTTCTCATGTTATTTTCTCACATCAGCAAAAACAATTGTTAATCCTTTCAAAAGTAATAGAGCTGCTCAAAATTTGAAATAAAATAATTATAAAACTCATATCTCCTTCTAGTTTAAAATCTACTGTAATAACATGATTAATTATTTAAAATTATAAGAATTAGATTTTTTTCAAAAATTAAATAAATAGGTCATGACAATTAATACATTTAACGTCTCCAACTGTTGTATAAGGATTGTATATCTTTTTTATTGCACACAGAAATAACAAGCACCCCAAGATGCTGGGATACTTTATGCAGCCCAGGGCCCAGCCCAGGAGCCATGGAATTTACGATCATGTCCTACAACATCCTGGCTGATGAACTGTTGTGGCTTCATCAGGATCTCTACTCTCAATGTCATGATAAGCACAAGGAATGGCCAAACAGATCCAAAGCTTTATTGACACAGATCCTAGCCCATAATGCAGATGTAAGTATACTTAGCATTCACTTTCCTAAGTAATATATCAGTAATAGGTGATGTTTTACAATTAGTTAAGAGTATTTTGTCTTCAGGATAAATGCAGGTTTTGTTAAAGCAGTAAAGTGGACCTCTCAAATTAGCCTGGCTCTGCCGGAGTGTATTTCCCAGATGTTTGGATAATTCTACTCTGCTAAATGTTCTGCCAATAATATTATAAATACCAGTAGTGTGTAAACTTGCAACTATAAAGAAAGTAGTTGCAAATCTCTTGTTTTCTAGAATTTGTAAGATCAGAATAACTTAGGCTGTTTTTTTAGATTATAACTTTTTATAGATTTGTGAGTGTTTAAAATTTAATTTGACATTTACTCATATGAATAGTTTTTATATTTGTTTTGGAAACATAAATTTAATCATAGAAAACATGTTCTCAATATATACACAACAATCTTTGTGATTCTGTGCCACAAATACACAGCTTGGGAGAAAAGTACTGCACATTTTTTCAAGGGTTATTTTGTCAGACAGCTTCTAATTTCTATATCTCAGAGTGAATGTGACATTGTGTTGAAATAGTTTCATGGACCTAGAGATTTGGAATGGAAAAATCTTTATATAAAAATTATTGCAGGAATTTCTTTGTGACTCAGATAATACAATTTCAGTGTTATGTCTATAGTTCTGAATTTTAATCTGCTGTATTTGGAACTATATCATTTACACGTATTTGCTGTCAAATATTTAAAAAGAATTGGTTGATAGTGGCATCTTCCATTTAAATATCAAAGTCATGACTATAAATTATGTAGAAAGTTAATCTTGTCAAGCTAATGGAAAACTGTAGCCAGCAGCTGTTGTCATGCAAAAGTATTTCACTTATTATCATTTGTATTTCTTATTTATTTCAAATTGAAACAGCACGTATACTATAGGTTGCTATGTTTGCACTTTCTCTGCACGTGTGTAGATTGTATGTTTGCAAGAGGTACAAGAGGCCCATTGGGTAAAGGACATATGTAAAACTCTTGAGGCATATGGTAGGACTTGTTAGATATTAAAATATGAAATTAAAACTGTATGTCTTAGTAGATATAGCATAATCCAATGTTTTTCCATGTAGATTTTTTAACTCCCATAACCCTCCATTTTAATATTTTATTTAGCTTTAAATAAAATCTGTTTTGAAACAAGAACTTGGCTTTTGCATGGTGAAGTTTATTTTTCCCTTGGTGATTTCTAAAAGATGAAATTTAAGTTTCACAACACAATTTACTTTACATTTTTGCCTTCTAACAACTGTCCTTTACATTCTTGTTGTCAAGGTTACAAGGGTAAATTCAAGAAGAAAGATAACGATCAAACCGATGGATGTGCTATTTTGTACAAAGAAAAAAAATTCAGATTACTCAAGTGTGTGCCTGTGAGCTTTATGAGAGGGGGAATTCTTGATCGTGGTAACATCGGCCTCATTCTCATTCTCGAGCCCCAGTCTTCAGTTTACTCTGGCAAAGTCGACAAAGTCTGCGTGGCCACGACCCACCTGTTGTTTAATCCCAGACGTGGAGACGTCAAGCTGGCTCAGCTGATGGTCCTCCTGGCTGAGATTGACAAGCACGCTCACTTGGATGTCAGAGATGGGGCAGTTGCACAAGGTGAAGGGGACGCTGGTTCTTGGAGCAAGAATGATGGGGAAACCAATAATCCTAGAGGGATGATGGATGGGGAACTTTGTGAGCATGCCTCTCCTAGAAAATCTCAGACTAAAACTAAAAATAAATCAGCAGACACAGAAGCCAAAACTCAAGACAGTGGTAGTTGGGCTGATCCCACTAACAATCCAATACTGCAAGGTACTGACCCAAACACCAATGCTTCTGCTTACTGTCCTGTTATACTTTGTGGAGATTTCAATTCAGAGCCATTCTCTGACTTTTATAATTTCATTACATCTGGACATCTCAAGTATCAAGGGCTCATCTGCAGGCTAATGTGTGGCCAGAAGGAAGGCCAAATGGGAGGTGTGGACAGAGGGGTTGGTAGACATCTGCTGCCCCATGAATTGAACATATCTCAGCATTGCCAGTACATCGATCAGGTAAAAAACAGACAGAACTCGACTCAAAATGCTGGCGGCTGCTTAACAATAAATTCAGGTGAAGTGTTCCACAAGATGAATTTTAAATCAGTTTATGAGCACTTCATGTACAAATCCGGCAACCGTGTGCGAGAGGTCAGCACCTGTCATAACAGGGCCATCACCACTGTTGATTATATGTTCTACTCTGGGGTGAACCCTACGGGTGCAGAAGCTGAAAAACGGACAGAGAGCGCTGTTGAGGGTGGCAGCAGTGTGGATCTCATCATTGATGCACCGGCCACCAAGATGGAACCCCTCGTGTTACTTGCAAGATATAGACTCTTGACCAAGAGAGAAGTGAACAAGATGGGACATTTGCCTAATGCGATTCTACCATCTGACCATTTGTGCCTTATTGCTAAATTTCTTTTGAGATGACCACCCACTCTGTAAATTTAAGTTTTAAAAGAAAGATATTTTATAACTAATAAGTAACCTGTGCCTCTGTGTTAAATTACTTTTACAATGAACATCTTTACCTTTATTAATTTTGATTTTGTTTCTACCATGTGGCGTTATTTATAATGAGTTTTAAAACATGAGTATACCTAAATAGATTGTATAAAATAAATATTGTTGAATCATTAATTAATTTAAACAGTTTTTGTTTGGTTTAATTAATGGGGCTGTTGTAAAGTGCTTATGGGCTCAAAGAAATAGATTGTATTAAATAAAGATATTTGATAATTCATTATTTTAAACAGTTTTTGTTTTGTTTTATAAAAAAATTAATGGGGCCATTGTCAACTGCTTCATGGTCTCAAAGGGGGAATAATCAGATAAAACTAAGGAAAGTTGTAGCCCTTGTTTTTTTTTTTGGGCAGGTCTGATAAAATTATTTCTGCACACTTCCTGTTTGTTTTGAAATGAATTGTAAATGGAATTTTTTTTTTTTTTTGATATAAGAAAGCATTTGCTTCGGTGTAAAGTACCAGTACACATACCAAAGTTATAGCATTTGAAAACTTTTAAACTAAGGAAAGTTGTAGCCCTTGTTTTTTTTTTTGGGCAGGTCTGATAAAATTATTTCTGCACACTTCCTGTTTGTTTTGAAATGAATTGTAAATGGAATTTTTTTTTTTTTGATATAAGAAAGCATTTGCTTCGGTGTAAAGTACCAGTACACATACCAAAGTTATAGCATTTGAAAACTTTTATGCAGGGACGTCATCTGGGTAGGTGTCCAGGTTTGATTTAAATTGCTATGTATTGTGGCACCTCCAGTTATAAAAAAATGTAACAAGTCGACTAAGTTTTTGGTCTTCCCCCCGCCTCCCCAAAAAAAAACTGAAATGACACCCCTGCTTGCATGGCTCATACATACTTTGTCATTCATCTGGTTATAAAAATTCAGTTGCTATACTCTGTGTCAATTTGATTTTGCCAGCCTAAACCAAGCTAGGAAAATTCTGATTTGAAAGCAATAGATGCAGTTTTAAATGGTGTCTTTTGGCATTGGTGTATGATTTCCTTTTTTAGGGTGACCAAATGACTACCTTTTTGAAAAATAGCATGGTAGTTATGCCATAGGATTCCCTACATCTTTTAAAGATATTTTCAAAATTAAATGAGGTTTTTGCATAGCAAAACTAGATGAGCCTTATGTTTATCACCCCTTTAACATCATAATCATCAGTGGCGCTACAGCTCATGTAGGGTCCTGGCCTGCTCCACCACATACTTCCATTCGAAACGATCCATGGCTTTCCGCCTCCATGCGCAAACCTCCAACTGCTGTAAATCCTTCTCTACATTGTTGATCCATCTCAGTCTTGGGTGACCGGCGAGTCATCTGCCTGCAAATCCCTTTTGCTGCTCTACATTCCGGCATCCTTTCAATATGTCCTGCCCAGCGCAGTCTGCCCTTTTTTTATTGTTGAGACTATGGGTGGGTCTTTGTACAAATGGTATAGCTCTTGATTTGTAAGGATTCTCCAGACATCATTTTCCATCACTGGGCCATATATATTTATGAGAATTTTCCTCTCCCATGTATTGAGAAGGTTCTCTGCTTTTCTGGTAAGGGTCCAAGTCTCACTAGCGTAAGTTACTACCGGTCTTATGATAGTGGTGTACATTGTCTTCTTTGTTCCCCTTGAGAGGTTTTCGCTTCCCAGTAGCTTTTGTAGGCTGAAATAGAAAAAGTTGCCTGCTGTTTTCCTTTCTTTCCCTTCAGACATTATTGAACAATGTTCTGGTTTATAGTTGCCCCTAATTTGGGGGTGTCGTGACATTACCATATATTTTGTCTTCCATACATTTACATCAAGACCAGCTTTGTCTGAGGCATTTCCAAGTTCATACCCTTTACCTTTAACAAACCAGAGTTAATTTATTTTAGAAAGCAAATAAAATTACTTATTTACATATGTCATTTTTTAAAAAAGAAATATTTTGAAAAGAAATGACTTGCAATATTGAAGGAAAAAAAATTCTTCTATAGCATATATTTTCTTTCTATAACAATGTCGAAAACAAGTTCTTATATGAATAATATGTACTGGTAATGTTTTACTTCTCCATCCGTCCAAGTAAATCTTACCAACTTGGTTTAGTTTATCTTTATTTATTTTTACTTAGTGTAGCTTAAGAATCCTTTTAGTTTTTGTTTCATCAGAATGCCAAAGCTTCTCCTGGACCAGATATTATTGGACACTTCCAAAAGGTTTTGCTGTTTCTGGATTGGACATGGTTGAAGCTTAGCAGCTGCCAATGGCAAGAATCGGTAGTTGGTGGCCCGGAGCAGCTGGCGATAGCAAGAAGCAGGTGATAATTGCCAACAGAAGTAGGTGATGGCTGGGAGCAGCTGGTGATAACAAGGAGCAGGTGATTATGGCCAACAGAAGTTGGTGAGGGCAAGGAGCAGCTGGTGATAACAAGGAGCAGGTGATTATAGCCAACAGAAGTTGGTGAGGGCAAGGAGCAGCTGGTGATAACAAGGAGCAGGTGATTATAGCCAACAGAAGTAGGTGAGGGAAGAAGCAGCTGGTGATATTTTATTATTGTGACCTTTCTTACATAACTATCATCGTGATATTGATATTTAACACGAGGTTGACTCGCACTCAAAATGAAGGATACCTATATGGAGCGTTGTGTGTGTGTGTGTGGGTTATTTTATTATTGTGACCTTTCTTACATAACTATCATCGTGATATTGATATTTAACACGAGGTTGACTCGAACTCAAAATGAAGGATACCTATATGGAGCGTTGTGTGTGTGTGTGTGGGGGGGGGGGGCGGCGCACTGATAGAAAATAGGTGCACCTTGAATAATCATTGCCAGGGGCGAATTCCATAAAGTGTGCCCCTCTACACAAACCCATTACTTTACATAATTTTAGGCCTAAATAAACCCTTAAGTGTCAACCCCTTCACACTCCCCTAGGTGCGCCACCGGAGGGGTGGGGGCGTTATTTAGGGTCCTCCACGGGTATTAATCCAACACTTAATATACAGTGGGGTACCTTGACTAAATGCGCCTTCGACCAACTCCTAAAACTACACATCCACCTACAGCTCTATTATATGCAAACGGGTTTTAAAAGTTAAGCCTTAGGTAAACTTTCACCCTGTGCGAAGCACCCGTTCGGCGCCCTGTAACCAAATTAAGAATGCAGCTTTCATAGTATGAAAACTCTCTGTATAAAAAGCGATTGTACACAAAGTTAGGATACCGTTTCTCGACCCCGGGCCCGAGGTTCACACTTCACTATAATAAACTAAGGGAATTTAAATATTTACTGGGCGCCCCTATGGCCAAGGCGCCCTGTGCGAGGGCACAGGTCTCACACCCCAAAGGCCGGCCCTGGTTCACTCACCACCCCCCCCCCTTTTTTTTTTCCCCCTCCCTTAAGCACGCCGATTTCAAAGTTACTCCCTCAGCACATTTTTTTTTTTTTTAATTGTGTAGCGATTTCGTAACTTTCTCAAGCGGTCTTCCCACTTTTTATGCAACTTCTTCAACGTGATGTCACTATAGTGTTACTGGTGCGTCATCAAAACCTGCGTGTTGGCGCTCCATCAACATCCTGTCAATGCTAACACAAACGTGTTTTCTTTTTCTTTGAAAAGAAAAAGGGGGGAGAAAAGCTGTACCAACTACGCCTTTTTTTTCATCATAAGAATTCCTCAACGGATCGTTCGAGTATTTAAATTCCATCGCAGCACCACCGCAACTCTCGCAAACATGAGCAGAAAGATCGTCCCCGTCCAGCCCGATAAGTTCGTCCATTCTGAAAAAGTGATGGGTCTGCTGGAGTGCAATTTTTTCGAATTCCTCAACGATAAGCAATCGGCACTGGTAATGTTTTACAACCCCAACTGTGCTAACTGTTTGCGTTCCCGGGGCCACTACGCCAGGGCCGCGAAGTTCACCAAGCGGGACGGCCACGCCTACGCTGCCGTCGACTGCACGACCGAGACGGATCTGTGCAAGCGGGAGGGCATCAGTCGCCTGCCCACCTACCAGCTGTACAGCAAAGGTATGTACATCAGCCACCGCGACTTCCCCATGGACTACCTTCGCATGAACGACTTCATCGATGCCGGCTTCACGATCCCGCAGCTCAAGCCGAACCCTCAGCAGGACCCACCCTGCACGAGGAAGAGCAAATACTAAAGCGCGGTGAGGTACCTTTCTAGCAAAGTGAATGGCCACGTTCTCTTTATCATGAATGACTCTTATACTAAAAAAAAACACTATTGTCTTCTGCTGTACCCTATGATTTTTTTTTTTGGTGTACCCGATGCCGTTTCTGAGCTTTAAGCAGCCGTTTCACGATCACCCACCCCACTGATGTATTGATCAATACACACTATGTATGACTCGTGATACAATAAGAAGTTTCCTATTCCGAAGGCTTTTTGGAAGAGGGCGACCGCCAAGTCAAGTAGTTTCTCTCAAATCTAAAAGATGCAGTAAAACTCAATCCACTCTTGTTGGGGTGAATGTTCACAATTTCAAGGATTAAAACCAGCGTTGTGTGGCACTTCCAAGCAGACCGTGTATGTTGTCTACTGTCGTGGATCTTGTTCTGTGAGATTGATTCTTATGGGCACAGTCAAACTCAAAAGTAAGTTTGTACATTTTATTGAGCTGTTTCTTTGTTTTTCCATCACACATTTGTTTGTTGTTTTGTTTTTTTATTCAACATAATTTATTTGAAAATACAATGCACTTACCAACACGCCAACCTTCCATCATCCCAACCTCCCATCTTCCCAACCTCCTAATCGTCCCTAACTCCCAACGTGCCAAACCTCCCAACATCCCACCGTCCCAACCTCCCATCGTCCCAACATGCCAAGATCACATCATCCCAACCTCACATGATCTCAACCTCCCATCATATCAACCTCCCATCATCCAAACGCCCCCTTCATCTCACTCTTCCATCACCCCCCCCCACCTCCAAACGCGTACGCGTGCTAAGGCCCGATTTTATTTTTTATTTTTATTATTGGGGGGGGGGGGTTGTGGTGGGTCTCGGCAGAAGGTACTTACATTTATTTAAAAATTCTGCAATTATATTCGTCGATCCCTGACAGTACCGTACCAAAATAGCATAATTGTATCTCTAATGCTGTAAACATATCACGAAATGTTTTGTTGTTTTTTTTAATCGTCATAGTATTGCTTTGTGTTTTCACAAATTATGAACTCTCTGGATATCGCTAAATTAGTTCTCATTAGTAGCAGTATTATTTCGTCCACCGTGTGTGTGACGTGCGGGCAAACCAGGACAAGGTCGTACCTAGGAAAAGCGGCAACTGGGGCGGAGCCGGAAAATGTTGACACTTAATAATATATAGAAGTGCGCCCCCGGGGTGAACCAGGAAAAAGACGATTTTTGGCGCCCCTTTGTCTTCCTGAAGTAAATGGGATTTTTAGATATAATACCTTGCTGTTGAGGTCCTACCTAAAGACTATTTTGGCACCCGTGATATTGGCGCCCGGTGCGACAGCCCTATTTGCCCCGTTCTCATGGCCTATCTCGAGGGCGTCGTGGCACCCAGAGTGACGCGGCGTATTTTATGGGAACCACTGGGCTGGCCAAACTGTCAGTGGCGTAAACCTGTGACACTTTTTTTTCCAGTGACGTCATAATTATCTATAAATATGATTTTTTTTTTTTACTTAAATTATTTTTTTTAATTTAATACTTTTTGGTGGGGGTTGGAGGTTACGAAAGCTTCTTGTGCATACGCAGGGGGGGGGGGGGGGGTAAAAAAAATGTAGGGGTCCAAAAAAAAAAANAAAAGGGGGGTGTGTAAAAATTGATTTTTCTTGTGTACGTACTAAATGGATGGCCCCTGTGTTTCAGTTTTATAATAGAGCAGAAGAATGAGCTTGACAAAATAAGGCTTTATGTTAAGTGACATGACGTGTCAAATTTGTATTGTGTATTAGATTTATGAGACGGCATAGAATCATGCCAACAATGGAACCATTCCTTGTCGTTTTACTTGGGACTCCCCAACCTCTTTCTTTGCGTAAAGCATTTTTTTAAAAGATAGAAGAATGATTTACTCTTTTAAACAACGGGTGCTTACAAAAGCCCCACGTATTACTCTTTACCTAGGCGTAAAACTGGTCCGTTGACCTGATCTCCATCGATAGGCGTAGTTAAGGGCGCCAAAATGCGATATTATTTTATTGATGAGTTTGAGAGTTGAAAAAAGAAAGGGAGGCGCTTTAAAATGAATCTTGTCTCTTGTCCGGGCGCCAAAAACTCTAGCTACGCCTCTGGGTCCCATATGCCCCTAACCACTTCCGAAACACCCCATCCTAAAAAGCATAAAGCTAGGACCCGCTTGGGAATTTTGCTTCGAAAACTTCTCGGTCTTCCCCGGCACATCCTGGCACCCAGGGTTTCTTTCAGCTATATTCCGGGGGGGGGGGGGCACTGCCGAGCAAAAATATGTCCAACAATAAATCAACTGGAAATGCTGGCAAAAACTGAAGGGCCCCCCCCCCCCGATAATCTGAAGTGCCCCCCTGGGGGGAAATTTCTGAAAGAAACACTGCTGGCACCCCCTACACCCCGATTAAGGTGTGGCCATCCCTGGCTAAGAACTCCTGCTCTAAACCGTTGAAAACACTGGGAAGCAGTTTTTTGTGTGTTTTTTTTCTTGTTTTTTTTACCCGGCTTAAATAAATGCACCATTCTAACGATCAGTATTAGGAAAGACAACCCAGAAAAGTCGGGGGTTAACTCTGCGCCTTGAATTGTCTCACCCATACTTAACTACATTTCAGAAATTTGAGAAGGAAAAAAAAAGGGGGGGGGGGGGGGGGGGGGGGGTGAAATGGGCCATTTATCTTATCTGACTTTTCTTTTTAAATTTTAGATTTTTTTTTTACAATGTTTAGACCAGTTCTATAAGTTTAGTGTAAATATTTGGCAGATTCATTCAGTAGAGGGCCATAAGCTTAGTGTAAATATTTGTCAGTTTTTTTTCTTTTTATAAAAAAAAAAATTATATATATATATATATATCCTAATTGTCATTTTTTTTAATGTTGTTGTTAATTAATTTTTTTTCAATTGACTCACATTAAATAGGGGGGGGGCAGCTTCCACTCAAAACTATAACCAGGTGTGTGACTTTATCCAAACCAAAATGGGGGATTGATTGAAAACCATTCTACAGAACTCTTCACACATTCTTAGCACTATCTACCCAAAAGCTCTGCCCCCACCCCCCACCCCACCCCCACATCTCTTTTCTCAACGCCTGTTTCTCAATTTCAAGATTCAATTCTGGTTGTGCGTCCGCCACAACTTGACACATGTTTATAAAGGGGTCCCGCAACCTAAAAGGTTGAGAAGCACTGGGTTAGCTAATAGTGTTTGAAGCCTTCACCTTGGGTGCCTTCTTGAGCGCCACTGCTTGTATTGTATTGATGCCCTTTTCCCTTTGGGTAGAACACGTTATAGAAAATGAGAAGATAAATCTTTTTTTTAACAACTGGATTCAGACCCGCCGGTCACTGGGTATTTTCTCAAAATACCTGGACCGAATGTAAAAAAAAAAGAGCACCCGACTCAACCTTAAGGACAAAAAGAGCACCCGACTCGGCCTTAGGGACAAAAAGAGCACCCGACTCGGCCTTAGGGACAAAAAGAGCACCCGACTCGGCCTTAAGGACAAAAAGAGCACCCGACTCGGCCTGGGGACAAAAAGAGCACCCGACTCGGCCCAAAGGAAACTTCATGAAGAGCAGGGATTTTTTGTACTGCAAGGAAAATAAATAGAAGGAAGACGCCACCACTTCGCTTCGCAACATGGAACGTAAGAACCACATGTCCTGGATTTGACCTACAACAGATTGACCATGCGAGAAAGACTGCCACTATGGCAAAGAACTCGCCTGACACAGCGTTGACATTGTTTGCCCCCCAAGAGACCAGACGAGCGGATAAGTGGTACCGTTAAGAAAGCCCGCTACACATTCTACCGGCAGGGGAACCCACAGATGAACCCAGCCAGCACAGTGTTGGATGCGCCATACAAAAAACACACTCTTGGCTTGCATTGAGCCTCCATCATTGGGATCGGAGAGGATTCTGCAGATGTCATCAGCTACAGGCAGGGCCAATATATTCAGCGTGTGTGCTTCAACTCTTCATTCGACTCCAGGAGATAAAGATCTGTTATTCGAGGCCGTAGACCAAGAATGATCATGTGCTCCTTACAACGAAGCATTATACATTCCGGGAGACTTTCTATGAGGGGAAGCTGATCAAGAAACCTGGCCTTCATGCCTTGGTTATGATAACGGACGCGGACTTCTGGAGTTGTGCTGCTCCCATGGTCAATGTGTTAGAAACATCTTCTTCAAGTGTAAAAAAAAAAATCCAAAAGGTGTCATGGCGACACCCACGAACCCGCCACTGGCACCAGCTAGACCTCGTCATCACTTGGCGCATGGAGCTGGCCAGTGTACTTCACACCCGCAGCTGCCATAGTGCCGACTTTGACACGGACCATTCTCTGGCAGCAAGTAAGATGCCAAGTAAGATGCCAAAGAAAGTTCACCATACTTAAAAGAAGCGTGGTCCACGCATTAACATCCACTGCTCAAACATCCCAGAAAAAACGCAGCAGTTTTCTAGTTTTTTTTTTTGTTTTTTTTTTTTTTGCAGGATAGCCTTGCTAAAGGGTCTCCAGTTGACTCTTTCTACTCAAAGTGGACTCATCTAGGAGATGCTGTTTACGATTCAGCCATCTCCTCCTATGGGAAAAGGGGGTTTTTTTTTTTTTTTTTTTTTGTTTTTTTTTTTTTTTGCAGGATAGCCTTGCTAAAGGGTCACCAGTTGACACTATCTACTCAAAGTGGACTCATCTAGGAGATGCTGTTTACGATTCAGCCATCTCCTCCTATGGGAAAAGGGGGCAAAAAAATAATAACTGGTATGAGGTGCATCGTATTGTGATGGCACTCGTAACTGAGAAAAACAACAAACAAACAACTACCAACGGACCTGAGACTGCATCAAGTAATTAAACACCGAAACGTCGATAGCTTCTTTTTTTTTTTTTTTTTTTTTTTTTTTTTTTTTTTTTCAAAACTTTTTTTCTTTTTTTTTTTTTTTTTTTTTTTTTTTTTTTTTTTGTTATTTCCAAAACTCTTCAGCATTTTTCTTTTTCTTTTTTTTTTCAATTAAAAATATGCTACGCACCAATAAATTTGGTGTGTAATTATCACAACTAAAATTAAATTGAAACTTGATTTGTTCAAATCACTAGCCAAATGACGTCAGTCAGTGCATTCATCTGTCGTCATCCTTTCTCGAGATAGTAATGGCAGCCAAGTAGCGTATCTTCCTAAACATCTGCACGAAGAATCACCGATACAACATCTGAAAATTGCTAACGTCCAGATCATCGCCAACACACCGTCCACTGTAATGGCTCCCCGGAAAGGACTCAAATACGATGCATTCATTGAGAGCACCAAGGTCTCTGGCCTCATGTCCGAAAATTTCCACGAGTACCTAAGCGATCACCAGATTGCCTTCGTCATGTTCTACGATCCCAAGTGCCCCAGGTGCCACCTTTCTAAACCGCACTTTGTCCGGGCCGCCAAGACCACTAAACGGGACGGCCACGGGTTCGCCGCGGTGGACTGTTCGGTAGAACCGGATCTGTGTCGAGAGGAACTGGTGAACTCGTTCCCGACTTTCAAGCTTTACTCCAAGGGGAGGTATGTGGGTCAGTACGGCCATCAGTTAGATTACCAAATCATGAAGAAATACGTGGAAAACTCGCCCATCGCCTCCCGGCTTCCGTCGAAAGACGCCTTCGACTAAGAGAAGAACAAGTGTCGTGGTTTAGTTTCGTCGTGATGATTCGAACGCTTTTTAACATCTTCACCATTTGGACAAATGCCACAGTCTATAAAAAATACTGTGCAGAAAAATATATGGTGCCTTGGTAAATGCCATCGAGAATTAATGAAAAAATCAAGGCTTTTGTTTGTGGAATCAATTTTTTGTGAATCAACTTTAATTTTAATCAGCGCACATCTGCTGACGAGGTGCATAAGCCTAAGACATTCATGGCTGCCGGTCAAAAACTATTTCAATGCAGAAACATCATTGTCATTGAGAACTTTCCAGCCGTGCTCCTCGAACGCTTTTGTAAGAAACAGTTCAAAATACATCAATGTACGATGTACACAAATAAATGTTTATCAAATACACAAGCAGTTGTTTCTGACTCGACGTTTATAGTATAGTTAAATATTCGTTTTATTTCGCATTTTTATTTTAATTCGATGTTCATTTGTACAAATTTAAATTTTTTTAAACTGTTTAGCGATCAAAAGCGAATAGTGGGCAGAGACTGGCTGACTTTGATCCCAGTAAGCTGTTCAAATTTTTTGATTCCACTTTCATTTCCTTATTGATTTACGTGTGTTTTTTTTTTTTTTTTTTTGGCTTTTTTTTTTTTTTTTTTTTTTTTTTTTTTTTTTTTTTTTTTTTTTTTTTTTTTTTTTTTTGGGTGTGTTGTTTTTTTTTATTAAGCAGTGCTTTGAGTCGGTTCACACCATTCGAGTGAAGGCGATGTATTTTTGGTGTGATTTTAATTCCTATTATGTCAGAAACAGAAAGTGGGGACGGGGGTAGGTAGGGAGGGGGTGGTGGAAGAGGTACAAACACGCTTTCTTATCTTCGTAAATTCATCCCTATTTTTTGTTGTCATTTTCAAAGGGCTTTTCCGTTTATTACGATCATGCGTTGCACCATGGTGTGCTTCCTTGCCCCCCGCCCCCCCCCCTTTTTTCAGCTAAGTTGGGACGTGTGTTGACATCTTCCTTTACGAGCAAAATATTTCGCCAGGGGCTAGTATAGCGCTCTCCAATCCATTGACTGATCACACTCATCGAGTCCCTTCCGCCATTTCATTGATGAAACCCTTGCCCCACAAGCACACGTACGCTATTTTAAGAAAATACTGATGGACTGCCTTGGCATTGCAACGTCCATGTCGCCCGAGCGCATTTGATCCAACTAGCTATTAAGTGATTTGAAATGTCCTGTAGAATAGACCTTGACGTTTCCGAACTCCCAAAATCATCCCCTCCCCCACACACACACACACACACCACCACCCCTAAACCCCCCTTCCCCACACATACTCAATTCTATAAATACACAATTCTATAAAATAACATTTTTGTCGTTAGCTAATGCTTTATTCGAAGGGGAGTACGCGAATCATTTTTTTATGCTTGAAAAACTTCCCCCACACATAAGGTACGCGGATTTGGGGGGTTTTGGTGGTAGTGGATGCCATTCTGCTATCCTTTGCTGTGCATTTTCTTTGCGCGTTTTCTCTTTGAAGGAGGTGGGGAATGTCCCAACAGTTAGTCTGCCTCACCAACATTTGCGCTCCAAATCAAGTGTTTTTGACCATGAGTTCGGGTCGATATCTGTGGCGTTAAGAAACAGTTTCAGGCATTCTTTAAAACGTTTTTTTTTCTACCCTCCCGAATATAATGTTCTTCTTCTTATATTTGAGGGGCCCACGATCAATTTGTTGATCATTATGGCTCCTGGTTTTAATTCAGAGTTTGCCTTCTCTTAGATGGGTTGCCGTCCAAGGCTAACGAGTCCCATCCACCCGGGGTGCTGGGGATGTTGGCTTTAATGGGGATTGAACTCCGGACCACTGGCGCCACTGCTATTTGGTTTGAGACAGTTTAGACCGCTCGGCCACCAAGCACCCATCTTAGCCATCCTCGTCCATATATGCCTTACTGTTGATGGAAGTGGAATAAATTCCACAAAAATCTTCTCTTCAACTTCAATCGAAAATTAAAAATGTTGGTAATAAACATTTACTCAAGTGTGGCCCAGGACGGACGCCCTTCGTTTGATGTTAATTCCGAATGTTTTTGTGCTATTCGTGATTGAAGGGCGGAAAAAAACATGGACTGCCCCGGGCTTTACAAATTCCAGCTACATGACTGTGCAGAAATGTCTATCATTGGAGGAAAACGTATGAATCCAAACGAGTGTATTTGGATATTTGTGCTAAGAATCTTACATTTTTATTGGTACTCCTTCGTTATGTTGGCTACCATGTGATCCGTTTATGTAGGGTTTCCGTAGCTTTTCTATATTCTGTACACAGTACGCATTTCTATATCAATATTCGGATGATGGTTCCTCTGTTTTTATTATCATTTATCCACTCACAGCTTGAAATGGCACCGCGCACAGTGCGAGCACCCCAAATTGGGAAACCCTGCATTGTTGAAAATATCATCAATTTAAACATCTCATAATTACAGCATCTATGTAGTAATTTTTATAACTTTTTATCTGTGATATCATTCTGTATTTCATATCTCTAAAGAGTGTCATATTATTTCATCTTTTTGTGCATGTTTAAAAATCTAATTTAAAGCCTTAATACCAAATCGTTATTATTCGCCTGACGTCATTATGTGAGATCTACGTAAACAAAAATTGTGCCCAGAATGTCACATCATGGCAGATTGTTGTAATTGAAAATGCATGGAGTTCTGATTGATATGCATTAAATGTCAAATCCAGTCAGAAGCTGTAAGAAATAAATGTTTTCCAAGCTACCGGAAATAAAATATTACATTATCTTGCCCAGTCCAAGTATAAGATAAGTAAAAAGGCACCAAAAAACAAATCGAATCACTGTCATGGCGCCGTCACAAAGACTAGCGAGAAAGGTAAAACCGGATGCCTTTACAGGTTCCTCATTCGTGATGGGACTTCAGGATACGACATTTAAAGAATATCTCACTGAACAAAATGTTGCTCTTGTGATGTTTTATGATCCCACGTGCCCAGAATGCCAGAGATGCAAGCCTCATTTTTTCAAGGCAGCCAATACTACTAAGAAAGAAACTGGGCATATATTCGCTGCTGTCAACTGCACCGAATACCCAGAAATATGCAAGGAACAAAACGTGTTCTCAAGAAATCTTCCGTCCTTTAAAGTTTATGCAAGAGGGGAGCTCCTGAGTGATGTAGGAAGTGGGCTTGATTACAAAGATATGCGCAAACTTGTGGAGGAGTGCCCTTTCTTTCCACCCAAAAGGTCAAGATAACTAACTTCTTATTAAACTGGCTCAGTTTCTTAGTTTTTTTTCAAAGAAAGACCAAAAATAAATATGTCATGTTATTATTGTTACTGTGAAAAGGTGATTTTTCAAAATTTGATTTGAAATCTAAAATGTCAATTTGAAAACTTTACTTGCTAAGATATCAACAATAACCTGAGTGATATATTCCTACTTTAAAAAAAAAAAAAAGCATCACATTTATTGCAGAAAGTGTTTTCTACATGCATAGCATATTATCAAATATATATGTTCCCTTCTCTCTATACACATTTTGTTTAAAAAACTGATTAACTGATAATTTGATATCTAATTTTAATTATTAACTTATAATAAATAGCTTATTCTTTGATCACTTCCAGGTAAAAAGATCTCACACAATTCATCAGTACTGGATTGTTCTTACAATGGCTGTTGAAGTGGAACATCAGCAAATGATACAATATTCTCTGCCAAAGTGCTGCGGAACACTAACATTGAAGTTGGACATTTTGGATCGTGCTTTAGACCAAAAATTATTTTTTTAATTTAATTATCACCTATACAATATTTTTAAAATGACTGAAAAATTCATGAGTGTAAAAATGAGATATTTACATTCTCTAATTTTATTGCAAAATAGAACAAGCTGGTAATTATAGGTTGTTTATCATAAATATATATTTGTGGCTATAATTTTTATTTGTGACTTAAACTACTACTGGTTTCAATGATAAGCAAAATATAGGGGATTTTAATTTTAGATATTTTTTTTTACACTGTTTTTGGGCTAAAGCTGCAAAACTCTTGCTTTACTGTCTTTAAACATCAGAAGGTGCTATACACATTTCAGGAACATGACAATAAAACCATACACATTCTAGCAATGAATTGTTATTCGCTTTTTCAACTTTTTGGCTTGTGTATTACAAATATATTTAAAGTTTTATTATGTTTTAATTTAATTTGATTTCCTTTATTTGAGTTATTGTGAGGTCAATTTAACAAGTATAATTTATTTGCTTTGGTGCCACTGTTTTTTTCTGCCCTTATATTTAAAGGTAATTTTGTGTTAAATATTTATCTTTCTTTAATTTTAAATTCCATTCCATTACAAAGTTTAGAAACATACTTTTAGCCTCTCATGACTTGGGTTGTGTGCATTTATATAAGTAACTAGTAATTATAAACAAAGTTTAATCAAAACTAATAGAAATCAACCAAACAACTGCTCAAACCAATGAAAATGGTTACAAAAAAATGTGTGAAGAATCATTCAGACTTGTAAGCCTATATCATTTATAAAATGAAGCTATTAATTATAAAATAATGAATTATTATAGAGGTTTGACTTAATACACCTCTTTCTGAGATTTTCCATCTAGTCTAATTGTAGTAAATTAAATTCTTTTCAAATCACTTGTACAACATTAATAACTAGACTAGTTTTACTAATGACGGTTTGGGGAGCTGCAGTGCTGTTAAAAAGTATGGGGTTTTATAAAGGCTTACAATGTCAGGTGTTTAAATAGTTTAGGTTTAATTTAAAACAACTAATTCATTTTTTATACTGTGTACCGGTAACTCTGACATTTGGAAGTATTTAATAAAAAGAATTAAACAACACAGTTGAATTGAACAAACAAAAATTATAAATAATATTATAGTAATAAACTAAATACATTTTTTTTAAATGGCAAATAATATCATTCCACCAACTATTTTAAAATTACCCTTTAAAACTTTGAGCTATTTTTCAAAACATCAGCAAGTTTCTTCCATTGGAAATGTAATGAACAAGTGTAATAAAATAGTTATTTCAATATTCAGCCATTGCCATTAATATTGAGAAAGTATTGGCAATGGTTAATAATTAAATTCAATAAATTAATTAAAAACTTCAAAATTAAAAAAAGAAAGAACATTTTGTGCTGCAGAGTCCACAAGTACTGTAACTGTAATTTTTACTTCATGAAAGTAGAACATGGATTGGTTCTTAGTGAAACAGTCATTCAGTTTTGCTGTTCAGCCAATTAAGACACATGGAATTCATGCTCAGTGATCTGTCCCCAAATTAATTTATTGTTTTTTTTTAACACAGGGAACTGTTCTTAATAAAGATAATATCACAGTTTTCTTGTTTTTTAAAGCATTAGATTTTGAGCAATTATGAGATAATTAGATGCGAATTTGATATTCTGTGTCTGCCAGAAGGGCTAGCGTACTTCTGCTCTTCCTTCGGCTGTTAAGAAGACTTTGGGTCACAACAGAATTTCTGTAATGATACGGAATAAAGTATATAAAGCAATAAATTTAATGACTATATATTATTTTGGGGAACTTTCTGCCCATGAAATATAATTATCTATCTTACAAAAATTAATAAATGAACAAGTATAGTATTTTTAACTAATCTTAAAAAATTCCAATAAATGTATTAAATTTTGAATGAATAATTGCTGTAAGAACAAATTTAATGAATTTATTACACATATAAATACCTCCACATTTCCTGAAACTTTCCTTAGAAGTTAACTAGTCAACTAATAAATGTTATCATATTTTTCCTACACCCCTAACAATAGTTCTGGCACTTTAAAATACCATACTCTGATTTTCCACTTACGAAAAGGCCAAACAAAGCTGCTTATAAATTTTACGTTACAAAAGTTAAAAAATGTGTTTTAAAACTGAAACCATGATTACTTACGATCTTCGAGTCATGGTGTGAGAAAATGAGTCTATGGGTAATACTCTCAATGCTTCAGCGGTGGACACTGTTTTTAAGGTACAGTATGGGCTTGCTGTCCATGACTTGGACTTTAAAAAAGCAAATGATTGGTATAAATAATCTTTACTAAAGTGGGAATATCATGTTTTTTAGAAAAGAGAAATTTATCACACAAAACCTAAATGTTTAAACATGTTTATTTAAAATTACCAAAAACAATTATCAAATGAAATGCTGATATTTAAATTGAAATTTCTAAAGTATTGTAGTAACATTATATTTATTCCCTGTGACGGTCTCTTAAAAGCATTATTATTTTATTTAGAAAAATTGAAGCATTAAATTGCCTCAAAAGAGCATTATCACTAAAAATGAATCATTGATGCATGAATATCTCCTTAAAACTCACTAAAGTTTTCATTTTACGAGCATGGTTGTCTAGTTCATGGATACACTCTTTCTCATTGTTCCTGTTTAAAGAGACCATCAGAGCCTGTAAATGTAAATATCAAAGATAATTTTCAACAAGTTTTTTTGAAAAATTAAAAAGTGCTAACACTAACCCTTTAATTTTCAATTATTTTTGCACTTCTTATTCTGGGTGTATAGAAATAATCTTTCCTTAATTTTTTTTTTTTAATTCACGTAAGATCTTGGATTCTTAACCAATGATGCTGCTTGCCTTTTTGCTATACAAGTTTACATTTAAAGTTAACACTTACTTTTAGTCTTCACCAAATTTTCAGCATCTTCCTTTATAACTTTTTAATATTTTTTTTTTAAGTTTTAACCTTCATATGCCATATTATAAAAACTCAAATCTTTTTAACCAAAGTTAAGAAAAAAAATACTCTCATCAAGCATACCATCCTTAACAAGATATGTTACTAGTTTTTTTTTAAATAAAAATTATTAAAAGGCTACAATTGATTAAATGTTCTTAACTGTTTTCAAATAAAATCTAAATATCTCTATTTTTTTAAGTGGGGGGGTAGGGAGGGAGAAAAATGGAGTTAAAGTAAAAAGATTTTTTTTTAAAAGCACTATTGTACCTTCCAATTGATGACTTCATAAGAATGTGGATCATGGATGATTGGTAGCCCCACTTTAACTTTTTTCACAGAATGATAATCTAAAAAATATATTATACATATAGAGAAAAAAAAATATGAATTTATATAAGATTCAAAATGTATGGATTCTCTTCTTTAGCAAATACATAAAATTAAAATTTTGAACAAAGTTTTTTTTTTTAAAGAGGAAAAGGAGGCAGCATAATTTTTAAAAATGTTAAATAGAGGCTTACTCACATTTTCTATAGCACTTTGCAAAGTCCAAAACAAGATCTGCTAAGCTCTGTACGAAATGAATTATTAATATTTTTTTTCATTTTATCCCCTGAAAACTCTATACAAGAATATATTAGTGCAGTTTCAAAGAGTCCCACATCCTTAAAAAGTGAAGTTATTTCCCTTACATGTACAATACCTGATGTTCAGTAAACATAATTTCTAGAAATTAATTTAACACAACCAGACAACTAAAAATGAAAAACCTTAAACTCCAATGGTTTATACATCAAGTCATCTCTTCTGCTCATTCCAATAGCTCCATAAAAGCCACCGTGAGAAACTCCTAGAACAATGTGCCGATGCAGGTGATCTTTGAAGAGAGTCTTGAAGCTTATTGTAAACCTTTCTACACCAACCATGCCATTGGTGAGAAATCTTCAAAATGTCAAGAATTTTTTTTTTTTTTACATCATTGTTTTTAAAGATAATATGGACATTTAAATAAAAATCTGAATTCAATATTTTTCACAACATAATTTATGGAAATTTAAAATATATTACAAGTTTCATTTATGATATTATATTTATTATGGCTATATTATGATTTTTTTTTTTTAAAGTTATTTGTAATGATCTAAAACTCAAGCTTTAAGTGCATACATAGAAAGGATACATTCCCATAACAACAGCTTCTAAGCACTTAATGGGCAGAGCTTCTCTAATCATTTCTTTGGCAGTTTCCATCAAACTGAAAAATAAAAGTGACAAACTTAGAAATAAAAATATAAAGGCTTAAAATATATGCTAAATTGCATTTTCTTTATAACATACCATTTCAGTAACTTGTTAAGGCTATCGATAAGATAAAATACAAAATTTATGGAACATTATTAAGAGAAATGGGATTTTCAATACCTTTTAAAAAATTATTTCTTTCTATGGTATAGATATTTTTAGTAATTTACTTTTCTTACCCTGTGATAGGTCGGTTCTTTCTAATTTCAAAGAATTGGGTCCCAGTGTGATTATATCTATACAAAGTTTAGGACGATGTTTTATTTCCACTTTTTAAGAGTAATATTTGCCAATCAGATGCAATGAGGTTTGGCTAGCCAATTTAGTGGGATGATTTTTCTTGCTCCAGATAAAAATAGCATTAGATAAATATTTCAAGACCTTTTTGTATAAATTGCTAATTAGTTCATCAAGGATACTGTAGTTCATTCATATAATCTTGAATTTTTTTAAGACGCTCTTGGATGGACATTGCAGGGTTAAAGGATAATGGTGGTTGTGGAACAGGAATCTATAGAAAACAGATAATAATTAGCTCAAATTTTTTTTCATGGCGTTTTCTCAATCCGGAAACAAAAACACAAATAAGATATCTCTTGTCTCTTATACTGTGAAAAGGAATACTGTGGGCGTTTGAATCAATTGAATATGATATACAAAACTGATATAACATGAATATCAATAATAAACTTACTTGTATTTACATTCAGTCTGTACCATAACCAATCTCAATCAAACGCCAATGGATACAAAATATGGCAGTGAAATCTTGAAATAAATTGTACCTACCTGGGGTAAGTCTTGCTTATTTTGAATCTTTTTTACCATGTTATAACCATCAGGATGAACTTTGGTTACGTGATCCCACATGCGCTCCCAAGTGGGTGCATCAATGGGAAAGCCACTTTTGTTAACCCAAAATAGGACACCATTTTCTTCTTCAACATCATTTTTTTCTCTCCTAGATAACGATTTGGATCTTACTGAAAATTAAATGACATAAATTTCTTCAAGAATTTTTTTTAAACATGATTTACTGTAGCCGAGTGGTGACGTAGCTTACAGTTTACATAAAATCACAATAAACAATCAGGTCTGAGAACTATAGCTTTTTAATTAATGTAAGGTACAATCCGTTGACAGAGCCGACAGGAAAATCTCTCACACCTGCCGCCGACCCGACGCATCCGTTCCACACCACAATCTAAAAGTGTACACACCTCAAGTCCCAGTTCGCCCCCCCTCCCACACACACACACAGTCACAGGGAACCTGCGTCCGAGCTGACCATGGGTCAACCCCGTAGCAGGGATGGTTATTCCCGCGTGTAAATAACCAACATAAAATTTAAGGCCAGTACACGGCTGAGTGTTACTTTAAATGACCATGGATGTGTACGTGCTTGGGGTTACCCATAGCAGTCACACTATGACTATGAGAGTGGATTCTCTTATATAGTGGCACATTGCCACAACCAAATCAAAATTAATTGTGTATGCTTATTTTATTCCGTTTTATTTGCTGGGCATTCATAAAATGATTTGACATGCTTTTATGCAATACTAAGCAATCAATACAAACAGTAGATGAGAGAATGCATAATTACTCATTTTTGACATCAGATTTCATGGAAAATTACTCATTTTTGACATCAGATTTCTTTAGTATTCATTTCATCATCAAAATCCAGGGCAGAAAATATTTTGCATGGTGATCTCAGTGTTGAATCAAACCATTTTAGGAGCTACATTTAAAATAAAAATAATAGTTTAACTGAAAACCATTATACTTATCTGTGATTTAAACAACTAATAGAATTTCAAACAATAACATTGCTATAGAATAATATGTATTAGTGAAATTGCATTATGTTACAATGTTAAAAGTTTTATTAACAACCAAACTTTTTAGCCTGCATTGAATGTCGAGATTCATAAGCAGCACTTTTAAAACTTATGCTTCATGAAGAATTAAAAAGAGATACACACATAAAAAATGTTGGTCTCTTCTAATACTAATACAAAATAAAAATACTAAGTCATTTATTTCTGAAAAACTTAGATATGTGCAACAAATTGTACAGTTTCATCAAGTAATTTCTCCCAATTAAAAGTAGGAAAAGAAGGTAAGTTTTCCAAGGTTGTTCCCATACTTCATTTTTTTCTTAAAGCTAATGACATATTTTAAGTCAAGTTTAGAAAAAAATAGTCTAATCAATTTTATAATTTAGCAATTTCAACACCATGAAATGAATTATATAAAACAGAAATGAAACATACATGATCATATTATGCTGCAAATTTCAAGGTCACCATAACTTATCTGGCATCTGGCTCATAACACCAACTTAGTCCTGAAAGTGTGATTTTGAAGTTTTTTTATATATAGTAAGATGAAGCATGAATTCAAATAGTTTCCCTAATTAGATTTTTTCTTTTTTTGTTGTGAAATTTGCAATGCTCAAAGGTCAAGTTCAAAGCTGCATATTTATAAATGGCATTACACATGATGATGTGTGATAGAGGGACACATATTTTTCAAAACTTTTTTATGACATTTTTCAAAACCACTCAAAACTTGGTCATAATCATGTCATATGTTATATATATCAATTATCTTGACATGACTTTATAAAAGTATACATATATTATGACTAATGTTGTTTAATGCTGGGGAAAGTAATCAATGTTTTGTTTTTGCAGTCGTGTTATTTACAGAATGAAGACTTGATGAGTGTATATTGGGTCACTCATTATTATATATTATAGACTCAGGGAGGTCATAATTTTTAAAGACATATGGCATATATTTAAACGTTTATTTACTCACCAGCAGCTCTATGACTATGAGTGACTTTGACTGAGTAAACTGAATTTATAAAATTTTCGGCTCATGTGCCTGGGATCAGGAAGCTCAAGATTTTCACGGGACGTCACAGAGATTAGTTTAGAATTTTTAGACTAACTAGGTGGGTTCTCACCTTCGTCTCCAATCCTTGAAGTATGCTCTAACTCTAGTACTGAAGACACTGAAGACTGAAGACTTCAGTGAAGTACTAGGTTTAATATAACTAAATTAACTCATTTTGATATAGGCTTTGTAAAAAAAAGCTTAAAAGTCTTTAAAAATAAATGTTTAAATTCAAATAATCTAATATGGGTCCTAAAACTTTGCAAATTATTTTATGTACCAAAAATGTTGAGTTTGCTCTGGACCTAGATCTAATTGAATTTTTTTGTTTCCTTTAATTTGTTATTGTTTACGTCGTTGCTGTTGCCACAAACAAAATTGTAAGTATTTCACTGAATTTTTTAAATTTATTTTTTGTATAATAAATTTTAACGCATATATCTTGTGTAAATATTTTAATTCCAGATAAAGTTGATTTTTAAAAAAGAGGTTGAATATTGCTTATAAAATGTGCATATAATGTCCATATAAATAACACGACAAGGAAACCGGCTTTTACGACAACAACAAATATCTCCACTCCACTGCTTTGCAAAATTACGAAAAATAAAATACTACTTGCAAAAATGAAAAAGAAATTTAACAAGAGCAATGGAACTCCATTCTTTGTTAACTTTCTGAGAATATGGCTTGCATTTGTTGCTATCATGGCATTTGGAAATACTTTCCATTGCTTTATGAACTCTACATATTTGTACGATAGATTGTACACTGTCAGTGAAAGGAATGGTTAGTACTCTAGATCTAGTACTACTACTACTATAGTGTCTAGTCTAGTACACTGTACTGTACAGTAAAGGTGCAACAGAACTTTAAAAAAATAATAATAATTATAGTCTAAAGTCATTTTGACTAAATAATCTAAATTTATTAAGTAAATCAAATAGTGTGTCTAAATAAATGCCAAGTTATTATCTTAAGTCTTAAGACTTTTAATTATGACTAGGCAGCCAGGTAGTCTTACTATGTCTATGTGGAGTAACAAATATATTAATATTGGTAATTCAATTACTAGTCTAATTCTAATTAATTGTAACTGAAACTGTAAGTATTACTAGTATTAGTCTATTAGTCATTAGTATTTATTAGTATTGTTTGTATCAAATGACTGTCCACATCTATTACTATTATACCGGTATCTATTTTGTTTCTGGTTCATCCTGATTCCTCTTCACAACCACCCCTCCTCCCAACTCATGATGTTTTATATTAATAATACTGTGAGTGAGTGCTGTCGTGCAGAGAGCTTTCATAATAACAATAATAATAATAAAGCTTATTTGAAAAGCACGCTTCATCCCCAAAGGCTCGAAGCGATCAACCTGAACTCCGTTATCAAATAAACTCCGTTCAGGTTGATTTTTTCTTTAGGGGGAAGTGACTATTTAATTAATCAATAAAGAGCCATGCGTATGGTGTAGGACTGCCTGTAGGATTATTGTTTAAAGGCCCGCGGGTAGGATTTCATTTAGGCCTATTGTTTAAATTTAAAGGCCAGCAGGTAGTATGCAGGACTCTCTTTAGACCTATTACTATTTTAAAAGACCAGGTGGTGGGGAAGGACTCTGTAGGCCTATTTTTTAATGGTGTAGGACTGTCGGTCTCTTGTCTCTAATGGCCACCCAGAAATGATGTAATGGATCTTCTGGAGGAGGGGTGTCACGACTTTGTGATGATGTGTAAAATGAGGGTGTCTGTGATGGTTGATTTGGAGGGGGATGGGGGCGCTAAAAAATCAACCAAAATAATGTGAAATTATGGACGGATAGTCCCCTGACTTGAACATCTCTTATTTTACCTATAAGTGAATTCCATGGTAACTTTTAGAAAAATAATTAAAATTTGCATCCAGTATAAATACATATTTCATTAAGTCTACTTACTTTTAACTACATCTGGTATTGGGTCTTAAGTAAAACAATACCAAGCAAGCATTTATAAAAATATATTAAGTATATTATGATATTAAAAATAATACATTTTAGAAATGTAACTGATGTAACATGAAGAAGACATACTATTTGAGTTAGCCTTTTTTGTTGATTTCCTCGGAAATCTGTTTTAATTGAAATAATTTTTTTCTAAATAATTATCTAGTGTTAACTTTTCTAAGCAAAGCCTTTAAAAACTACTTAGAAATCACTTTTTTTTTTTTAAATAGTGACAAAATAATGTAACTGACATTACATGACTTTGTACCTGACATAAGGTGTCTGAATGCAAGCAATAAAAAATATGACAACAATTTAACATTTAAATAGACTTAAATACACATAAATTATAGTGTTTTAATGCTTTTCCATCATGTGACATTGACTATGACAATAAAAATTGTCGGTCTGTATTTTTAACATGTAAACACTATAAAATTTAACTAAATTTCTATTGAAATTTGCATCAAGATGGCCACCAGTACATGTGTCGTCAAAAACAAAGACGCTGAAAATTACTCCAGACAAAGATGCAGCAAATAAATGTGTATAAAACCAAATTTTGATTTTTTTATGTTGTTTTTAAATGGAATTAATCTCCACTATACCTTTGTCATACACTGTACTCAGATGCCTTGATTTTCAGGAGTCTCAAAATCAGAGATGCTTTGTCATACCTGTTTTTACAGTCAATTAGTTGAAGTTACCTAGTTTATTTATTATTATTAATATTTCAGCCTTTATAAAATAGCAGGGCTTTAACCAATAGTTCACACTCAATCCAATGCCTCATAGATATTATTTTATGACAAGCTTTTTTCAATCTTTATTTTCAGTTAGTGGACTTGCTGCAAGATTGTTTGGCATATGGACTTTGCTGTCTGGAATTGTTAGACTTCTTTGTGGGCTTTTTATCTACAATCGGACGTAAGAAATTTATTAATTTTTTAGAACCATTTTGCATGAAAGCCCATAGTAGACTTATAGATTTTATAAATCCAAATACCATACCTTATTTATGTCAAGCAGGCATGAGCGAACCTCGTAATGTTTTATCCAGCTGGCAGAAGCCCTTCAAAGTACCCAGGTATAATAACGTTAAGCCTGAGAATCACTTATTTACCCATCTTAAGACCACTGTTCCTCGTATAAGTACATGTAGCAAATGGAGATTACAATAAAGAGACTGACTAAATATACTTAGAACAAAAATAAGTCATCCAAATGATTCAAGTTTTTATCAAATGATATTAATATACAAGCATATTGCCAATCCGATTCTTGGTGAATCATCAGCCTCTATGATTAAAAAGAGATAGTGTGTTCAATCTTGTTTATGAACTCTACTGCATTAGCATTGCTAATCGCAAGCAGGCAAAAAAAGATTTTAAAAACCAAGCTGCTAGTTTGTTTAAAATGCTGAAGCTGATGTTTAAAATGCTGAAGCTGTTGTTTCAGCTGTTGTTTAAAATGCTGAGGCTGATTACACCAAGCAGTTACTACAAGTGTAAAAAGCAGTTTTATGGTTAATATGACATGGGGCTAGCGTATGTTTTATAGTATATGTATTTTGATGAATGGAACTAGCATTTGTGTGCCATAAGAACAAGAATAACATGTATGAATATTTTGTTAACTTCTGGGGTTAAACTGGTTTTGTTTCAATCAACTAAAGGACTTTTTTTGTTCTGTAATTTAAAGCATTGTTTGTTTTGTTTGTTTTTTTTTCATTTTCAGACTCTACATAATAACATTACTGTCATTTGTCCTTGCACTTGGCCACTTTACCTCTGAGGTGTTTATTTATAACACAGCATCCCTTACAACAGCAGGCATTATAGCTCCACTCATAGTCTCCAGTAAGTCTTGAAAATTATGCTTTGGCCAAAGAAATCATTATTTTGGAGTTGATTTTTATTAAACCCAGACATAGACAAAGAACAAAGATATTAAATTAATATAAACGTGTGATCCAAATCCACATGCGGATGCACAGACATAAAATGTTCTTCCACATTCCCATAAGATCTCTGACATAGATCTCTATGTTAAATACATAAATGTAGATTTATTTTCTTTTTGGATATTTTTCTAAGCAGTACAATGTGCACCAAATGTTCAATTTTATAGTAAATTAAATTGTCTAAATAATCTTAGTTGGACTACAATAAATAGTAGACTTACATTCAAGGCTAAACAAATAATTAAAGAGAAGTGTTTGTTCTTTTATTTTGAAATGCATAAATCTTAATATAAGCAGTTCGTCCTTTCTTACTTACATCAACATTTCAACAACAAAAATTATTGTTTCAGGTCTTTCAATTACTCTTATGATTCTTGGCTATTATTTTATGGATGAAGAAGATCCAAGAGACAAGTATGTTGACGAAAATGAAGAACTTCTAAAAACCAAGGGAAAGAAACCTTTGTAACATCACAGTAACTAATTTTTAATTACTGGTTGGCAATGAGAGATTTTCACCATCAGATGCCTATTAGAGACGTGTTACAAATATAATAACCCAGTGCACCAACTCTGTTGGACTATAAACTGGCCTATGATAGCATCAAAAGGAATTATCTATATGAGACTATGCCGGAGTTTGGCATACCCAACAAACTGACAAGAGTAGAATGATACTGATACATATAACATTAAACAACTCATAAAGCAAAATCAATGTTCTGGTTGAATATTAAAGGGACATTCAGATTAAACAAGACCTAAGACAAGGAGACTCACTGTCTTTTAAGCTGTTCAACCTAAAATATGAGAGAGAACAATCACAAACTCAATACCCACAACCAATGGGCGCTCTCTACAACCAACCCCTTAATTCTCTTGCATACACCGATGACATAGCACTGTTGGGGAAAAGTAGTAAAGACATATCAAAAGCTTTTATTGAATTAGAAGATGATACATCACTACAAGCAGGGCTGGAAGTTAAAAAAACATGCCTATGTTAAGAGAAGATGAAACCACTATAGAAACCCCACTTTTGGAAAAGTAAATCAATTCAAATATCTAGGATCCTTAATACTTAATGAAAGAAAACTGAAATAAAAGAAAAAATGTCAGCCTGAAACTGGGCATACTTCAGTAGTCACAAAATAGTCAAAAATAAAAGAAGGAACTGGTAAGACAGACCACAGCCCTACATAGGCTGTAGCGCCACAGGGATAGCTTGATGGTTAATTCAAATATCTCTGAGTCTGAGCCCAGTTTAAATTTTTTCCCCAAAAAGAACAATAATAGTTTAAGTACAGTACTTTACTTAAAACATCTAAATATATTCTAAGTTGCCTTAAACTACTTGGTCAAAAGGAGCTCATATGTACATATGCATAATGGTATCATAAAAAAGTGTTGGTAGGGACGTTTGTGGAAAAATTTCTGCTTTTTTTTTTCCATGCCCGTTTTAAGGATGGTCTCTATCTTCTACTAACGTCTCTGCTTTAACAGTATCTTTGATTTTATTATGTTAGAGCACTGATTCCATAATTTTTTTTAAAAACTGGACCAAATTAAAAGAAAGAAATGTTTCTAATGCAACATAAAATATTTTATTGATGAGAAGTTCCAGCCAAAATGTGAAGTCCAAAAGTACAATACAATCTACCCATAAAAAAAAACATGGTGGATTCTTTTATATTTGTCAACTTAAAAAGTTCATTACCATTTTCTCAAGAGGCATGCCTTATCATATAGAAAATGCTTTACCAAGAGTTATTTCTTTACAGAATTGAGCTCGTCAATACACTTGGACTAAATTTTTCTTTGTTTTGATTAATTTCTGTATCAGACTCTTAAAAGATTTATTCTTATCAAGCCCTGTTTGTAACCATTCTATTTTTTTTTTCAACTTCACCACTGGTTGGAAACTCCACTGTGGTGATAGATGTATTTTGAGGGGAAGACTAGTAAAACTAATTCAAATGAACTGGAGCTGATTGTTACATTATCAGCATTGCCCACACCAGTTGAAGATGCACCATGTTTGTATGAGTTAAGTTGCAAATAGCCCCAAGAAGAAAACATTTACATGATGATTTTCTTTAGGGGAATGGATCTAAACGAGCAGTAATATTATTAATAAATGTGAAGTTTAAAGTATATTTATTTTTCAATTTCCATTAAAAAGTATCAATATCAATGATTAACAAATGTAAAAATGTTAAAATTATGTGCACTTATGTTTATGTTTCATATTAAGAAAATTTTGCATTATTATAACGGAGATTAAATTTATTGCCTTGATTAACTTAAAAATGGTGGTCATGTATAAATGGTCTAAAATTGCACATTGAGGTTGTTGTTGAAGTTTGTTTTTATTAAGCTTTTGTATTCAAATGTCATTAAATTTTAACCAAATAATTTAGATCTAAATGTAAAATGAATTGAACATAAGCTCAATATTTTAAAGATATTTCTGGTGCATTTATTTTAGAATATATATTAAAAAAAAAAAAAATTGTGATTTAACTCTTCTTGTACCTTTGGTTTCACAATGTTGAGTTGTGTGAGTGATTCATGTTGTACGTATATCACGTTTAAGATAAACATTTAAATTTAACCACCCCAGAATTTCATTTAAAAAATTACTCCGATATGCGGAAATTTATAAATGAATAAGTGTTTTTACTGTATAGTAATAAAATTGTTTTCTATTTGTGAGAAACTAAGAGTTATTTTGTGTACCGATAATTTTAACTGAATTATTGTATTTTATTCCTCTTCAAAAAATTTCCTATGTTTTATAATTATAAATTAGTATAATTTATTACCCCAAAATTTGGGTACTTATCTTGTACAACAGTGGTTTTCAATGTCAAGCATGAAAAAGGATATGTATAATGACCAGGTTTTATAAAAGGAACTCCGTAGAACTTCTCCTAATAATTATTATAATTTTAAATTTTCTATATCTATGAGAAATGCAGTACATTTCTTGAAGCAGCTTCTGGTTAAGGACCAAGATTTCCAATTAAGTTTTTAGTATTTTGTTCCTGTTGTTTTTGTTACATCTTTTGAGAGTAACCTCGCGCTTTGATGCTTAACAACATCTTTTGCTGGTGACTTTAAACAATTACATGACTGCTTTAATTCTCCAATTACATGGTGCTGTCATATGTCGATTTGGTAACTCTATAGTAACATTTGATGCTAAAGTAAATGTGTCATTAACTATTTGTGTTGAAATTCATGCCTGCTCCACTGTGCTCTTGATGTTTGCTTTCATCTTTTATCCTGATCCAGTCCCCTTTTGGGATCCAGTCACCTTTTGGGTATGTATCTTGGTGAAAACTGTTCAGGTCTTCCTCAATTGGTGTTTCTCTGCTACCACGGCAGTGTAAGTGTACTCTGATCGTTAAGGTGTATGCCCTGAAGTGTTTGGCAGTGAAAGAAGTAATGTCGTTATGTCTTATTTAGATGTTTGTTCAGGAGGGCACATTGGGCTATACCGTTTACCAGTACAAAGTACGGCTTTTAGACTTTTTTTTAGTTGTGTGGCCATTCAGGATTTTATATGGTTTTTCACTGGATTAAGAAAGTAAATATTTTTGCACACGTTCAATAATGGCACTACAATAAATTAAATGTTGGACGTAGAAGAAGTTTAAATCTTATTGGTTCTTTCAAAATGCCCGTTCTAAGGATTGGTAGGCCATCTAAATTTAGAAACTGGGCATGATTTCATTGATATCATTCGATGAGTGTTAAACCATAATTATATAATCCCAAATCCTTTTGTGCAATTCTAAACAAGAACTCCAGTATTAGTAAGTGTTGCATAAAGCATTCTAAGAATTTTTTAAAATATTATTTTCTACTTTTTCTTTACATTTACACTCGTATTTCAATTGATAGAAAGTCTTCTCTTTTATTAGAACTGAACTTGAATTTATATAGCTTATGCAGTGTTATATAAAAATTGTGGATCCAATAAGTTGTGAAACCCTAGATCTCACCAAACACATGCTCCCCATACATGGGGCACATGGTGGGAAAAGATGCATATTTTTTGAAGATGTTCGTTATTAACAATACTTAGCTGTTTCAGTCCTGTTGCCTAATTTCATGCTAGTTTCAGCTTATAATTTATTTAGAACTAAACCACTTAGTGTAGATTTTCACATTAGGACTAAACCCCTTAGGGTAGATTTTCACATTTAGGACTAAACCCCTCGGGGCAGATTTTTATATTTAGGACTAAATTCCTCAGGGCTGAGTTTCATAGAACTAAGCCACTTGGTGCAGATTTTCACATTTAGGACTAAACCCCTTAGGGCAGATTTTCATATTTAGGACTGAATACTTCTATTTCTGTAGGCCTACTTTAAACTCGCAGTGAAATACAGGAATGTGTTGAGTGAGGCATTCATGAATGAACACAAAGTGCCTAGAGTTGATATGAATAGAAAAACAGTGTTTTTTCTAGGCGTCTAGCTCTGGAAACAGTCCTCACGCCAATGACGAAATCATAGGGCAAGAATCAAGAAAACTGCTAAAATGGCCGGAATCCATTTATTAACGGCAAATCTTTCTAGCCCTTCGCTTTGGTGTTCTTTTCCTCTGTAAAAATCTTGGTCTTTCGTTTAAAATTTGTTTGGTACTTGTCGAGCTTCCTTTTCTGAATCTGGATGCAGATCTTAACTTCATTGAGAAGACGTTAGACTATTGAAGATAACGGCAACACACGTTTAAGTGATCATAATTTCTGTTACAAGCGTCATTGAAAGCCAGTGCTCTCTGTCTGTCTTGCCTCGTTACTTTTGTCAGCGGATCAAGCGGTTACTCGAAATAACACGTTAGAACTGTGGGTACGCTTAAATCCGTATGATACTCCGAAAATTGCAGAAGATGGAAGATACTGTTCTCTTGAGACCAAACTAGTACCAAAGAGGCACGGACACGATGCAGCATCTGACCAAATCTATAAACGTTGTTGTCTTCACGGTATTGTCATAGAAGACGTGTGCTTTGCTCAAAATCGGGGGAAATTATTTTTTGAGAATAGGCCTACTGCATGATATTATACAGAATAGCCATAATGAATTATTCTGGTAAGCTTAATTAAAAGATAATTAGAAATCGGTGCTTGATTAAGAGCAGTGATTATTTCAGAAATTTTCCCGTTTGCTACGAGGGGGGCACTTGGCTTTTCCCCCGGGGGGGGGGGGGGGGGCATTATTTCTCCCTCAATTAAAGGACCAAAACCGGATATTAAAAGAAAAACAGAATCTGTGGTTATTGTTACTATATGGCCTGTCTAAACTATATTGAACTAAAATGACAAAATATTTAATTAGTTTGACTTTTGGTATATCAGCATTGACAATTACAAGTGAGTATGTATGATAACTTAGCCACAAAGCTAGTTGAAAGAAAACCATTTAAATAAATGACAGATGTCATGATATAATAGAAAATTAACACAAAAATTATTAAAACAGCATTTTGGACTTTCGGTTGAAATTATCATCCGGTGATATTCAAATAAGTGTGATCTTAGCTTAAGAATGATTAAGTGAAGTTTTTAAAGCTAAAGTGCAGCTCTTGTGTCTATTAAAGGTAACAAGGGAAGAATTGAGATCAGATGGCTGAAGTGTTTACTCAGACAAGAATAATAAGAGGGAAGAGCAGCCTTGCTGGGCTGACAAGTTATACGGGACTCATTAGATTATACATTTTGAAGTCGTTACTTCCTTGTTATAATTGTTATGAGGCAAACGCTATTTTCTGATAAGATGCGCTACCATTAAGCTTTGTGACCACTTTTAAGTTAATGTATTAATTACGGTTTGTAAATTTTAGGGGCAGTTAATTTTGAAAAAAAACTTCAGTCCTCTGTCTATAAAAACAGAATTTAAAACGTTTCCAGGCCCGTTCTCAAGCGCGTAGGGCCCCGAACATGGGGGGGGGGGGCCTGTGGTGTTTTATCCTCAGCTCGAGGGAGCTCCACCCCCGGACCCCCCCCCCTTCCAGGGCCCCAAATCTACGCTCCATGCTTAGGGCCTCCAAACTCCTAAGAACGGCTCCGACGTTTCTACCTATATTCAAAAGAAACAAATCAACTTAACAATGAATAAGAATAAATTATGTTAATTTTTTGCATTACAATCGATCACACATTTTGAATGATGTTTTTATTTAAGTATTTGATAAGATAACTTTAAATATTTCATAGCTCCCAATTGAACGGATTTTTAAAAAGACTTTTAAGTCACTCAAGGATTCCGGTAAATGGCCAGACCAATCGCTATGTTCAACAACAAGGAAATCGAAAGTTGATGACCCAGCAAATACACTGTCACTACACAGTCAATTTGAATGCTCAAAATATTCATTGATACGTTTTCCGTTTATACTAAAAATGTTTTGAATGGGAGAAAAAACAAATTTCAAATTAACTCTGTAATAACTTATAATAATACCAACAGGCTCAAGTTTATTTGTGTCAGTTTTTTAAAGTATACTAGTTATAGCAAAATAAGGTAAACTTTACAGTTACACTGTACTATCACTACTATCACTATAAATACTAGTATTAGGTAAAAGTGCAGTTCAGGTGCGTATATTATTTCTTAGCGCATTTCGTATTTTAAAAAATTTTTATCATGTAAACTTACGTGTATTCTTTAATAATTTAATATAGGCAGTTATAGTTAACTAATTCTGAATTATTAATCGCATCTTTTCTTTTTATTTTACTTCTAAAGAGCCTTTAAACATCCCCCAACCAAAGTGACACAGCCCCCATTTGTTTGTATTTTTCTTTTTACGCTATGCCAGATTTTTAGCCACCTATAAGTTAGTATGCTAAACGAAATTTTCAAACTAAGCATGTTCACAAAAAAGAATGAAATACTAGATTCTTCATTACGCACAAGCGCCCCCC
>CAXITT010000208.1:862496-955557 GCA_964033795.1 Lymnaea stagnalis | reverse complement strand
TTATACGCGCACCTTGTGGGGCAACAAATAACGTTAATACAACTGGAATTTCTCCTAAGGCGCTCGTAACAATTGCAATGTGGCTTGTAAGCTGGGTTCGTATGTCAAGTATGTGAGCTCCCCATAATTACCGGGATCTTCATATCACCCGAAATGGGATCCCACCCGAAACGGGATCTCACCGTTACCGGTATCCCACCGGGATCGGTAACCCACTGGATCGGGATCCCACCGGGATCAGGATCTCACTAGAATCAAAATCCTATCGGGATCGGAATCTCACCGAAACGGGATCCCACCGGATTGGGATCTCATTTAGTTTGGGATAACACCGGAAACGGATCTCACCGGGATCGGTATCTTACCGGGATCGGGATCCCACCATGACCAGGATTCTATCGGAATCACATCGGGTTCGGGATCACATCATGATCCTCCCGGGTGCCATCGGAAAACGGGAAAAACGAAAGGTTTACATAAGTTATTTTACTTGTTTTTAATAGGAGACAAATTAATTATTATTATTTTTACTATAGTGTTGTTGTTTTGTTGTTGAAATTTCGTTTAACAGCAATGTGAACTAAAAGGACGTAGCAGATGTTTTTGTCTGAATGTAGCTCCGGGCAACTCCGGTTATAGTTGATAGTAAAGTTATAAAATAAATACATCATTTATTTTAACAAGATTCATCTTTAACAGCAATGTGAACTAAAAGGACGTAGCAGATGTTTTTGTCTGAATGTAGCTCCGGGCAACTCCGGTTATAGTTGATAGTAAAGTTATAAAATAAATACATCATTTATTTTAACAAGATTCATCTAATTGGGCAACTTTTATAAAGTATCTTTAAAGACAGAAGAGTTATCCTTGATTTACCAACAATGGCTCCGTAAAACACGAAAGATTCATAAAAATGTACTTTTTTATCTCGTAAAATTTGTTAAATTGTTGTTGTATTCCAATAAAAAGATGGTATATAACTTTTAAAATACTTTTTATAAAGAATTAACATAAGTTTACACGGGAAAATAAGAGATTCAAACAGAAATAATATACGCACCTGAACTGCACTTTTACCCTAGTATTATATAATGGCTCATTAAGTCACTTTGTGTTCATATTCATTGAGTACATTGTCAGTCATGTTGTGATATTGTAAGATCACTATTCAAAGGTCTATTGTATTTCGTATGTTAGGCATGTTTGGGGGAGACAACAGTTACATTGTTAGCCATTGGATTTAATATTAATATATTTAAATTTAATATTATTTAACTTTTAAAAAAATGTCATCAAAGTATTCTTTATTCTTACAATATTTTTATCATAATTATTATTATTTTGAAGTATTCATATCTTTTATTTTAATTTCTTAGATTCATGCCTAATCTGAGAGTAAGAAGGCAGCTGGTTCCTTTAGAAATTACAGAGGAGCAACCATCAAAGTATTCAAAGCATGAAATTGTAACTCTGCAGAAAAAAAGTTATGCAACACGCATAAACGGAAAAACTTCAAGATTGATAAAAACAAACAATGTCAAATGTGAACTGACCACCACTAGAAAAAGAAGAGCCAAATCAGGAGATTCTGGCATCAGATTATCATCCGAGGATAAAAGCATTCCAACAAATGGGGTTAACTACGCAGGTACTAACACCAAGAAAAGGAAAGTTAGGTCAAAAGCTAATACCCCTGATAGCACTGTACCAGATGACGATCATATTGAAACTTCAGGAGACAGCACTAATGTGAGGAGTAGAGATCCATCAAGATCCAAACCAGAAGTTTTAAAATACCAGGCCAAAAATATAAGCATTAATGGTCAATTGTCATTAAGTTATGATGAGCTTTACAACCTCTACACAAAGAGACTGGAGAATTTGAAAGGTCGCGTTGATAATAAAGAAATTCACATATTTCGCATTCTGTGTGATCGATTTGAAAGTGCACGACACACCGACAAAGCTGCTGCCATGTCCAAATATATGAGAAATCAGTTTGAATACTTTGGCATTCCTACTCCTGAACGAAGAGCTTTATATAAAGATGTAAGGAAAAAAAAAGTGTGGAAAAATCAGCAAATAACTCAGAAGACTTAAATTTTTATAAGCTTCACCTCATCTTATATTTGTGTAAATAGGTTAATCAACCCATACTGCCAACTGCTAGCAGCAGTCCTTAACAAATATTTGAGAGAGAAAGTAGCTCGGTTTCATATTTTTGTATACTTTTGTATGATAGAAGCTAATAAGTAACATAAAATGAAGGCAAAAAGTATACACATATATTTTATATTTTAATTATTTCTTATTAGAATCTCTGTTCACCCTGGATAGAAAAACAACAATGTCTTTAAGGGCACACTGTTTTAGCAATACTGTCCAAAACTTATGTTAATGCAGGGACGTTGAAATCTTTCTATGGCAGTATCTAAGTACTTACCAGTGTGAAAAAGGATAAATATGTGTTGAAAATTAATGACTGCTCAGAGGCAGATCCAGATTAAGCCCATGTCAATAGAGTAAATTATGTATTTAATTTTAATTTTTTGTGTGTAATTTATCCTATTAAAAATTCAATTAATTTGTGAGTTAACCTATTTTTTTAAATTGTATTAATGACACACAGAGACTAGAAGTCCATTTATATTGCTTTTTCCAAGAGAAGCGTCAAGAATAAATTATTTTGAATGATTTCTAACCATCACCAGCTATGGAAAGATGTCAGCAATCTCAGCTCATCAGCCTTGCGCATCTTGGCTCATCAGACTTGGCTCTCCCCCGAAAGAGAATTTCATTATTTCACTGTGGAAATGTTGGAGAAAGAAAAGGACCGTATCTTTGCTGATGATGGGCTGCCTGCCAGTGAACAGGCTGTAAAAACTATGGAATTTGTTAGGGAGTTTTTGGTTCACCCAAACAGCTGGTGGGACACAGTGGACACTTTGGCACCAAAAGGTAACTAGCTTGATATGTGGAGGAATTACTTTAATAAACTTTAAGCTTAATGTTATTATGTACTAATAACTAATGGCAGATTATTAAAATAATTTTTTATTCACTTTTCGCTATAAAATTGTATCAATCTGAATATAAATTTGTTTTTGTGTTGTATCGTAGCATCCAAATTACTAGCCCTAATCAGCGTCTGTAACAAAGCACCATATTTTTTAAACTTGAGACATTCCATCGATATCTTTCAGTATTTACACATATAGCTTTCACTACCAGGTTGCCAGTGTTTAAATGTTTAAAAATTTAAATGTCAATTAATTTGACTTAATGATTTTGATTTAGTCATAGGTCCTATGGTCAGAGATTATCCAGAGGAGCTCTTGCCAATATTGGACAACTGGAATTTAGATGAAAACCGCTGGTTATGTCGTACATCCATTCTGCATCAGTTAAGCTTTAAAGCCTTCACCAATGTGGAACGTCTTTTTAGGTAAGGAGTTTATAAATATCAGATATAATGAATTTTTTAAGCCACATTTTTGTATCTATAAATTCATTTAAAATAATGTTTTAAAGTATCTCAAAACAGTTACTTATTTCAAAGTTTTAAAGGCCAATTTCTGGCAGCAGAATAAATCAATATATGAGGAACAAGTTTTTGATCATGCTGATTAAATTATATAAATATTCCATTTTTATTATTATTTGTATTTCTTTCTAAATTTTAGAGAACAATATATTTTTTATGTCTTTTACCATTGATTTTAAATGAATTACATATCTGTAAAAATAAACTTTATTTTAGGTATTCTCTCAAGGTAGCTCATAAAGAAGAGTTCTTTATACAAAAAGCTATAGGATGGGCCCTGAGGGAATATTACAAGACAGATCCAGACGCTGTTCGGGACTTTGTTTCCAGAAACAAGAAAAAATTATCTCCACTTAGTGTTAAAGAGGCCCTGAAGAATGACAGTAAAAATTGACCACAAGAATTTATATCATGTGCATTTAAATAAATTGAAATAATCTTTGTGAACTTAACAATATAATTTCAAAATCAACAATAAAGTGTGCAGGGTCTCACCAAAGAACACAGTACAAAAACTGCTCGTCCCTGCCAAAGACAATTGGGGACTGGAACAAACTTCCAAAAGGAACAGTTGAGGCGACAACACTTGACACATTTGCGTCTATTGCCTCAGGCCTTCCAACCCCCCAGTTCATGATACCCTCGATGAGTAGCACTTGCAACCAGTGAAATATCCTCTCCAATACCAGGCACAGAAACATTGCAAATTCCCTCTATATACATAGGAGCCAGAATGATCTATAAATTGATCATGAGCCCTCAATATATAGAAGAAGAACATCTCAATTATACTGAACCCAACCATCATGAATATAGAATTATTAAAAGTAAACTCCCTTTAATCTTTGAAATACCTAGCCAAGCCTACAAACCCCTGTGATTTCATAGGAGTTGAAATTTAACAGCTAAAAATTGTTACACTGTATTTTAAAGATCTGTTCCTTAGTACACCCCAGCAATATGACTTGATTCATAGAAAATTATCATGCGACCCGCCAAAAAAATTAATTGCCATGCTGCCCTCTCCCCTGTTTAGCAGAATGTTGTCATAAACTTTCTGAATATTGACCGAGGCAAGTTTTTATTTTATTTTTTAATTTTGGGGTTTTCTCAAAGAAACTGCTGTTTTCATAAACTTATGAATAGTGACTGCAGCAAATTTTGGATATTTAACAATTTTGGTTGTTTTTTACTAATTTTTTGAGAAACTGAAAACTTTGACACTGTGCTAAAAAATAGCAAGGAAACCTTCTAAAAATTATTTTTAATGAAACAATATTTGAGTTGTTTGTAACTTGTATCATTACATTTATAGTCTATAAATTTTTTAAATATTTTTTTTAATTGTAGAAGGGATATAATAATTTTGTATACTCTTGTGAATGTATCTATTGCATGCCACTTATAAATGACAGAAGTCTTTAAATTCAACTTTAATAATGATTGTAATTTAATGTTTTAAATGCAATGGTACTTAAGCAGATATTTTTTAAAATCTTTTATAGTATTTGTAAATTCAATTGTTTCTACTATAATTTTTTAACTTATAAACATGTTATTAAAGGAAAAAAGATATAATTAACAATGAGTTTTGTTTTTGTGTGCTGATCAAGCCGCATATCATTGATGGGAGGGAGATGCTTTAGGCACTAAAAATTAGAGTCTGGTAAACAATTGTTACCCGTATCTTAACTCTGCATTGTGGATAATATGAAAGAAACAAATTTTTCTCAGTATAACTTATTTATTAATCTTTTGAAACTGGGATATGGGATGTATGAAGAACAAATGCATCAATTATGAAATAATTGTATAACATTAACAAGTTTAAATATACATGTAGTAACAAAAAAACACATTTCTATAAAGCCATATGCATGTGCTAACCCCGGCCAGATTTTTATTTCATCTGCAGAAGACAACTTTATATTCAGCCCCCAGTAGAAATTCAAACATAAACTCACAGTGAGCGTTTAAAAGATTATTGACTGCAGTTGCAAGGATTTTATTCCAAATTCTGCAGATGATCATCAATTAGATTTTCCATCAAAACAGGTACCATTCCCTTGACTTAGCACCAGTCCTAGGAAAAAAAATGTGCACATGCCTGCACAAAATAAATCCACCTTTTATAATACTACAATATGACATAAAAAGTTCATAAATGAAAAATTACCATCCTCCCAAGATTTTTGAGCATTTCACATCTAAATTAGCATTTCCAAAATACAGTAAACTCGAAATAATCCAGGTAAATGGAAAATGAAATCTGTTTATAAACTTCTTAACTATATATTTATGCACCATACATTTCCAAAAACCAATAGCGTACTCATACATGTTTGAAACAACTTTTTCCAAATGGATGTTATATCTCAAACACAGAAGCAATTAACTTTAAATATTTCTGGTTTCAAAAAATTAATAACTTGCATTTGTATTTACGCATTTTCAGAATTGCGTACCATACCATAATGATAATTTTCTGAAAAAAATCATCAAGAGTTTATGTTATAAAAATGAACACAACAATTTAACCTGGCTGTGATCATTAAAGACAATAAAAGGATTATCCAAAAAGCCATTAAACTGTCTGATTACATCAAAGCAGCCCTCTTTTCATGATACACGATCAGGTCTTTCAGCAAGAAATTTGTCGCATAAAGGGAATAAATTTTAATTAATTATTAAACAGATCGGACATAAATACTGCAACATTATTATGGGCAAATCAAATATCCCAAAAAGCAAAATATCTGAGTAATGCAATCTTGATACATTAAGCTTATATTTGTTTTAAACAGTTGATCTATTTTTTTTTTTTTAAATTGAAACATGTTTGAACTATTTCAATATGTTTATTTTGGGCGATTAGAAAAATCATGTGCTAATCAACTCAAATACATAAGTCTTGAAAATTTTCTGGGGCTATTTTCAGCAATAAAAAAGATTGCCAACTCAATAAATACATTTTGCTGACACAATTTTAATGATAAAATTGTCCTATCCATATGATTATGACCTACAAGAGTACAAAAAAGCTCAATATGAACTTATAATTACGGCACTGGCTTATTGTACATTATTTTTCAATATTTCATTCCTCCTGCTTCTATCTTTATAATAATGGTCACACAGTTGACCAATACAGGATAATATATTTTTCTGATCTCTTTCCCGATAATACAAAACTTAAAGTATAATTTCTTCTTTTTTACATACGGCCAGATGGTCTCACAATCTTTCACAGACAGGTCATTTTATATCAATTTATTTTTATCAACTCTCCATAATTGGTAGCCCTGGCACTAATCCAAAATAATAAGGCTTTTTATTTGTGTTCAACATATTCTTCAATTCCAGTATTAAAATTATTCTAAAGAGTAACATCAGCTAATAATTTAATTAACTACCAAATATCCATTTAGTTTCAAATTATTCTCTTTTTTTTAAATAACTAAGTTGCATTTTTATGTTAATTTCTTTTGAAAAACAGAACTGCAACTAACTAATCTGTACGAATTTACCTGCGTGCTCCCTCTGAAGTCACACATCTTCATGAGAACTAATAAGTCCCAGATTCGGCTAAAAGAACTCACTGAATGGCTGTTTGAAATAATTTATTGTAAATGTCTTGTGTTCAAATTGTTTTATTTATGTGCTGAAAATGTATAATGCAATCAAAAAACATTTCCATTTATTTGGATCAAAAAAAGAATCTTATCTTATCTTATATAGGATTAATTTTTCAGCCTTTTCGTATTATATTTATAATCAAACTCATGACAGTATTACTTATAGTTGACATGTAGTAATTATTTTCTAAAACAAGATTAGGACTATAGAGAAGTTACTTTTGGAAGAAGAGCTAATATGGCCGACACTTGGGTTACGATAGCCCTAAAATCTCCTCTGTGTCTGGGTCAATGTCTATGTCATAGAAGCAAGGACGAGTAGGTAGACCAGGCATAGTACTCATCTGTGAAATAAAATAAAATATTATAGCCAATAAACTAGCATCAAAAGTGGGAAAATAGCATCTCTATCTTACAGGTAAACACTATTTATGCAAATAACTTAATTTTTAAAAAATATTTCTTAAAATAATTTGGGCGGATATGGTTTATAGAAGGTGTAATGTTTTGAGTGGCGGTCATCTTATAATTTTTTTAAATTTTGAGAGACCTGTAACATACATTCAAAGAGTTCAATAAAGCATTACTGAGATACTTACAGTTCCAACCAAGGGATAAATGAACCCTGCTCCAATGCTGGCTCTGGCCTCTCTTATGGGCAGGATAAATCCAGTTGGGGCACCCTTGAGCTCTGGCTTGTGTGACAAGGAAAGGTGAGTTTTTGCCATGCAAATCGGAAGGTCATTGAATCCCTGTGTGATTCAAATCAAATAGAATATAGCCGGTGTTCACAACAGCAGAGAAGTTTTATATGAAACATTGCATAAAAATACTAGACATTTTCATAAAGTTGCTCTTGAATTACTTTTTACATCTATTTAGTTACCATAATATATCTTTCAATATTTTTCACCTGCATCTATGGTAGGAGTTGTTTTAAAAATTCTTACAGTCCCATAGGAGTCAACACTATACCATGATCAATAAGTCTTACTTGTTTCTTGTAGCGATCTATTTGCTCCCTTGCCAAAGGTTCTAATTCAATGCCAGCAGCTCCATAAATTTCTTTAGCAATGGTCTCAATCTTTACTTCAATTGGCAGCTAAAAGAGCAAAACAGCTTCTAGTTATTTATTTTGTAGAAAAATAAAAACAAATGTTCACTTCAGCAATTAGATACTATACAATATACTGAGAAGTAGAAAACTTTTAATAAATAATTATTTTGATCTTGTTTTTTTCAGTTAAGATAAAAATATGAAAAATTTATGGTATATTATATAAGATTTTTTTAGTTCGAAAAAATGATATTGAAATTATTTTTAAATGGAACCTTAATGGTTTGGTGATAATAAATTAATCAACAATTAGATAATACGTCCAAAACTGAGTCCAGATTGATCAAATTTTAAAATGAATTTAGATACCTTCATAAAGAATAACTTTTAAATTGTCTCTTAGTATATAGTACCTTTACATCATACAGGAATCTGAAATCACTTGGCTGTCCAGTAGCACGGTCGACAGCTGAGGCTAAATCCACTGCACCTTGACCTCCTTTAGCCCAGTGGTAGCAGATGACAGCATCAAAGGCACCATTTTCTCGGGAAATTTGTTGAACAAGCTCTAGTTCTGCTTGTGTATCAGTTCTTTAAAAAGAACATTTTAATCATTTAGTAATATAAATGTTACTTGTAAAACATATTGTATAAATATATTTTGTTAGCCAGCCAAATAAGCGTGGGATTAAAATTTTTAAAATAAATAGCTGTAGTATGAGGCTAATCAATTTTTAAATTGGAAATAAAAATATATTTTTTATATTTTTGAATTTAATCATATTAAAACAATGTGCCCCAATGAAAATGAAATGACATACTACAACATTATTACTCACGCAAATCCATTAATAGCAACAACAACTGGAACTCCAAACTTATTAGCGTTCTGAATTTGTTTAATCAGATTGCTGCAGCCTTGTTGCACTAGTGTCAGGTTCTGAAGTAAAAAGCTAGATAAGCATTATATAATTAAACCAAACTTCAAAATCATAGTGTTGCTTGTCAGCCATTACAAATATAATTGTATAAGTCAAACATGGAATTTCTGCAAATATTAAGAGATTTAATTTTTAAAAAGAAATGGATAATTGAGTATAAAGATGATTAGAAAGCTGTGCGGGGGTCATGTATATAATGAATATAAATTATACAAGATTAAATAAGACACTAAAAATTGGATCCTCTGCACTTGTGTATTCCAAACAAAGGAAGAAAGGACAAGAAATTGTTTTTAGGAGTGAACATTTTAAAGACAGTAAAGCTGGTTTAGTCCACTAATTTTCAAAAAGTTTATAAAGAAATTTTTTGGTGCTAATTTTAATTATTTGCTGTTGACTCAATTAATAATTCAGCTAACAACTAAAGACCAGGATCAATTGATTTAAATTAAACTGACAATTTTAAACTCTAACACTGATTACAGAGTGTTAAAACATCATGCTCTCTTTAACTTTAAGTAGCCATTATTTTATTTATCATGAATAATAAATACATATTTAAAAACTAAAAATAGTTTTTTAATCCATTTGAGCAACATTTCATTGGTTATTGAAGGAAAGCATTATATTAATTTAACATGAAGGCATTCTTTTATTGTAACAGTCAGAGGTAAACTACATTATAAGTTGAATGGCCATGTACATTCTAACTCAAATGAGGGAAATACCTTGCACTGTTTGAACACTTACTTCTTCTCTGTATTCTTTTGGAAGAGGTACCCCAGCCACCACTGTAGGTCCACCACCATGCATCTTCAAGGCCCTGATTGTGGCAACTAGAACAACAGCATTAGGCTGAAGGCCTGAGTAGCGGCACTTGATGTTGAAGAATTTTTCCATTCCAATGTCAGCACCAAACCCAGCTTCAGTAACTAGATGGATTGTTGAAAATGAGTCATGAGAAAATAACAAGCAATACAAAAAATGGAAAAATATTTATTTGTCAATTCCAATTAATACATGATGAAGGAAACTATATGTTTGGATTAGATAATACGTTTCAGCCAGAGAAAATACATTTATATGTAGATTTTAAACATGTAATTATCGATTATATTTTTTGAACTGTAGTTAAATAGATTATTAAAAGATCCAGTGATTTTGAAAAGATGTTAGTTTTTGTCATGAACATGTTAAATGGATACAATTTGTGAAATTTTATCTTGATCTTGTTCTCTAGATGAAAGTATAGTTTGTAGCTAGCAAATGATAGTTTACAAGCTAAGATAGAATATTAATGTAATGTGATGGGGGAAAAAAGGGGGGTGGGGGGGGGGGGAAGAGAGCATACACACAGATGGGGGAAAAAAGGGGGGTGGGGGGGGGGGGGAAGAGAGCATACACACAATTTTAAGAACTTAATAAATTAAAACTATTTTTAAACTATTCTCAGATTATAAATGAATAATAACAAGTTTTATTGATACTAAATATTTCAGATGTCCCTCAAATATTTGTAAAAAAATATTTATGAAGATATTTGTCAAAGGTATATTTTATTTATTTTTGGTGAAAAAATGAACTTACCAACAAATCCATTTTCCCCCACCAGCTTAAGTGCAATCTTGTCTGCAAGAATGGAAGAGTTACCATGAGCAATATTTGCAAATGGGCCAGCATGTACAAAAACTGGTGTCCCCTGAGGAAAAAAATTTTTTGTGTGGAGAAATTAGTAATTTAAGTTGTGGCTTATATGAAGCAGCAGTAATCTAAAACAACATTAGGATACTGCTGGGAATGCATGCATTTGAAATGAAACAGAGCTCACATGAACAGCAGTTTTTAATTTTATATTTACACTCATGTGTTCTGATGTCCTGATGCATTCAGCAGTTTAATTTAGAGATGAAACATTCTGTCAATAGTTCATTGAGTTTAATATGTGCTTAGCTTCAGTGTACAAATTAAGTATGATATTATAATTGTAAGCATGTTGATAGGCTAGTTAATGTATCAGCTAATTTTCTCTTCACCAAGGGTAGTTTTCTGATAAGGGATGGTTTCTTTTCCACAAGCCGCAATTTATCTACGCCATTATTTGTACCCACTACCTTATGGCCTATCTGAAGGAGACTGGTCGGCGACTTTCAGACAAATGTACTGAACACCTTCACAATATTGCTAAGTCAAATATTGTCCCACTTCAATAGAAGCAACCACCGCCGGTGAACTGCCCATTACAGTTATTGTTTCCTCTACCAACACACCCACTTGGTGAGCCTAGAGAACAAACTATCCACACCTATGGAACTTTGAATGTCATGTTTTACTTCACTTTTTTAATCTTTTCTCCACCCCCTACTTTTTAAAACCAATTAAAACCAGGTTTTCCCCTGCCTTATATACAGTTCCTTTTATCTGATCTGATAAACGTCTCCTCCTTTATTGTATATCTGCTATTTTTAGAAACAGTTCGGAACTATTTAATATCTATCATCTATAATAATGGAGTTTGGAATCGCTTGTAAATAATGTCGGGATATTTTTAGTGGAAATGTTTCATGGACAAAATGTTTCCTACGTCTTCAACTCATTCCTGGCGTCAGTGCTACGTCTGGACTTAATTTATATTACTGAAGACAGGGAAGGAACTCCGTTTTGCCATTGATTTACATTTGCAAAAGATTTTTTTAAATATAAATGAGAGATTTTTTGCTACGCGATGGGACTCATCCACCAGAGCCCCCAAGGACACATTTAGTTGCAACCATCAGGAATTTAAACTTTAATATAAAAATTGTGGAATTGACAACAAATAAACAATGCCAGAATTCAAGAAGCTGTGTTACCTCTAATGTCTGCATGAGATTTGGTCTAATGGTATCCTTCATCAAGACAGTAAGGGCTCCACCCACTCCCTGTGGATGTATGAAACAGTTTTATGTGTCTGATGATTGAATAATTAGCATATTTGTATTGAAGTTTAAGCTGATTTTGTGTATCACTTAGATCAAGGCAAACACTTTTATACTTAAATAACTACTATCAATGTTTTACCAATTATTAAAAACATTTCAGATAACTAGATCAAGATATATAAATCGTCATATCCTTAAATTTAATTATTTTAAACATAAAGAATTTAAATCAATTCATATAAACACCAGATTGATGAATCCTCTCATTCATATTCTAGACCTCTACCTATTTAAATCAATTTTTCATTTCAACCACAAGTTTTTATTAACTAAATCATCCGCAGTGATGGGGACGCCACTCTTGTTGCTTGCAACAACCATCCTTCCAAGCCTTTCCCTCATATCACGAAGACTGGTAGTCAGAGCAAGGACAGCCATTATCTCACTGGCAACCGTTATATCAAACTGGACCTATTTTAGTCAGGGAAATAAGAGTTAAATAATATCTAAATGAAAGATGTCAAGCTAAAAGATTTTGCATACAAAAATTTTTAAAGGTATTTTTATATAGTTTGAATTTTTTTAAAATTGAATTTTATAGCTCCTATATTTACCTCTCTTTCATGTCCCTTCTCTTGAGAGCCTTGACCAATTGTAATCTTACGAAGAAATCTGTCATTAGTGTCAATTACTGGAATGAAGTAAGAATATTTTTTTGGGGAAAACCTTATGCTTTATATAGAAGAATAACAGGATTCATAAATCAAAGCATATAAAGCAAATGAGAAACCATACCAAATGCATTACTAGTAATATCCCAGATGTAGTCATATTTATGAATATATATTGATACAATTTAACTTAAACCTATGCTTCCTTTAAGTTAAAATTAAAACCATCCTCAAATAATAACCTCTCTGCCATGTGATTGTAGCCTTGTCAATGTCAAGTCGAACAAAGTTTTTGATTTCCTCTGCAGTTAGATCTTTTGGGTTTGTTTTGGCAATGCCTAGTTTCTATATTGAATCAAAATGAAATTATAATACATTTACTATAACATTGTTTCTGGAAGATCCATAATAGAATTCAAGGTTATTTATGTTAAGCTTACGTGATAAGAGGAATAAAATCAAAATTAGTTTTTAAGAAGAATGTTATGAACAAGGATCCAAAAATGTAAGGGTGTCTGTGCCTGACATAGGTCTCAAACAAGTTGTGCTTAAATTAACAATGACAGTTTGTAAAATTAAATTCAGTAACAGAGGTTGAATTAAGTCATGTTATACAATATGTAACTTCATCATGGCTGGTCCCAAGCCCTAGTGCAAAAGGAGGAGTGGCGTAAGGCCAGCTAACTCACCTGTACAAAAACTCATTGCTGCAGAAACGTCAAAAAGAAGAAGAAAAAAACCAAGCAATTTCAGCTATGATAAGAGAGGGCTTTTCTTTCCAAAGTAGAGTTATTAAGCCTTGTGCCCAGGTTATACTGGAAGCTTCAAAGCCTAAGGACCCTCCTTTCAAAGGCAATAAACATAGGCTAGTGGAATGTTACAACCATGTACAAAACAGGCAAATTAGCACAAGTGACAGCAGAAATTAGAACATACAAGCTCACCCTGCTCTGCATTCCGAAACAAGCTGTTCAGTTAACACTGGTCTCGGGAGAAACATTAATTTACTGAGAGCATGAGGAGGAAATGCTCAACAAACACACAAGGAGTTGCTTTCATGATGTCACACATGGCACAAGAATTATTACAGCAACATTGCAGACAGTGAAGAAGACAATAAATATGGATGAAATACATTGCTATGCACCCAACGATAGTAAGATAGATGAATAAGAAGCTTTCTACAATAGCCATACTAGAAAAATTTACAGGTAGAGATCTGAATATCATAATGGGAGATCTAAATACTAAGATTGGGAAAAGACATGAAGTCTGCCGCATGAGAGCAGAGAAAACAAAAGCACAGGAGAAATATAAAGAAGCCTATGGAAGGGTAAAGATCAGTAGTAAAAAGGATAAAACATAGGACAGAACATAGATGGTCTAGCGTCAACGGCAGAAGAAGCAGCCAGAAAGGGGAACACGAAAAAGCTCTATGATATAACAAGAAAGGTCTCAGGAAGATACAAGAAGCCAGAGAGACCGGTTAAAGACAAGCAAGGTAGATCAGTAACGAAACCAAAAGAATTGAGGAATTACTAAACAGACCATCACCCACAGACACACCATTTACAACCAAGAAACAATGCCACAAAACCAGCAAATGAAGATTTACAGATAGAAGACAGGGCCCCAAATAAGGAAGAAATAGCCCAGGCTATCAAACAGCTTAAAATTGGGACCAGATAACATCACAACAGAGATGATGAGAGCAGATAGATATGCAATAGTCAATGTGCCACACCCACTGTTTGAAAAGATATGGGAAGAAGAGAGTTCCAAAAGATTGGAAAGAAGAATACTTCATCAAGAGGAATCACACAACTGTACGTACTATAAAATGTCTTTAACATAATTATTCTGCATAGAATGAAGGACCAGGTCGACTTGCAACGAGATCAACAGGCTGGCTTCCGCAAAAACAGGCCATGCACAGACCATATTGCAACACTAAGCATCATTGTAGAAAAGTCCATAGAATTGGAAAGGCTAGATCAGCTTTTGTGATATTAAAGAAAATATGGGAGTTAAAGGAGCTGACTCTGCAAACCAAAGTCAGAATTGTCAAAACAAAGGTCAATACAATCCTTGGAGAACAAAAGTAAGCATCACGCAGAAAGTACAGACTTTCACAAACACTGGCCTTAGAAAGATCCTGAACAAAAAATGGCAAAAAATTATCAATGACTTACTTGAAAGGACATACCAAGAGCCTATTGCTGAAGACATCATAAGGAAAGTTGAAGGTGGATAGGGCACGCTGTTTGTAAACCCTCAGACAATATCACCAGACAAATCACTAACATGGAATCCACAGTGAAAAAGGAAGAGAGGAAGGCCAAAGAACACATGGAGGCGCAAGCTATAGGCAGACACACAAAGTATGGGATACACTTGGAAGCAACTGGAAACGAAAGCACAGGACAGAAATGAATGGAAAATTCTTGTAGACAGCCTAAGCCCCAGGCAAGGAAAAAGGCATAAATAAATAATAAATAAAATAACCCAATATGTATTGCCACTTAAATCTATTACTGACAACTTGGTTATAATTGTGTCATTTAAGAAATAAATCAGAACATTTGAATCTTAATGTTTATAAAATATTTGTATATATGGGACAAGCTAAGTAATTTATAAAATGTTTATATTTAAGGGACACGCTAAGTTATTTAATATAAATCAAGTTGCTGATTATGTTTGCTGACTGAAATATAAAAATATAAATACATGAAGGACCTATCTTTCCTTACCTGTAGCCTTCGCAATTGAATGGGGCAGAAATCTCGCTGACCTTTGTTGTCAGGGACTAGCCGTTTGTACAGGGCTTGGTCTGATTGGGTAGCCTCGTGAAACATCCTGGCCTCAATGGCAGCAGCAAGAAGATTATTGGCAGCCGTGATGGCATGGAGATCTCCGGTGAGATGCAGGTTGAACTCCTCCATGGGAATTACTTGAGAGTAGCCTCCACCTGCTGCCCCGCCTATTTAAAAATTCAAATATTTTAAGTTGAAATGTATTCATTTCTGTTGTAACAATCTCTTTTAAAGATGAGATAAAGAAACTTTCTAGACCTACATTGTAAATAAATTAATATTTGTTCCCATTTTTCATGGGGCTTAAAAATTAAGAAATATTTAGGTTTTCCACTTTTCCTTACTACCTACCAACAGTTAATTAACTATTTAACTGATGGATAAGTAAATTACCAACTCCAAAAACAACTGCAAAAACCACCAACACATTAAAGAAATGATAAAAAGTACATATGTTTTGGATTCTAAGTTGTTAAGTTCTGGCAAAAATCACTTTTACCTTTAATTCCGAATGTTGGTCCTTGAGATGGCTGACGGACACATGCAAATACATTCTTCTTGAGATGGGCGCCAAGAGCTTGAGCCAGTCCAACAGTTGTGGTACTCTTACCTTCACCAAGAGGGGTTGGTGTGATGCTATGTGATGCAACATTTAACAAATTACTGATGCCAGCTTACTAAGAGCCAAGTTGGAAAAATGTTAACTGTTAAATTAATTCTGACAAGGTCATCTAGTTATATTTTAGCATTTAATTTCCTTAATTGAATTTATCAAACTTGGTATTATTTTAAGAATTAAAGAGTTTTTGGCACATATTTATTTAACATAGATGAAAATATAATAACTACTTACTCCAAATTTAATTACATTATCATACACATAAATAATGAAACCCTCATTTTAAAAATACATAAATATTTATGATTGCTCAAAGCTCCCAAGACACTACAACCTTGACACAAAAATCCTGTTTTATTTACTATTTTCGGTAGAAAATACTGACCCAGCAACAACCACATATTTTCCATCCTTCTGAGCCTTCAATCTGTCTATCACCTTCAGTGAGACCTTGGCCTTTTTCTTTCCGTACAAGTCAACCTCTTCATGGAGCAGGTTGATTTCTTGAGCAAGAACTGAGACATCTTTGGGTACTTGGGACTTGGCTATGTCTATATCACTGAGATAAAAACAAAACTTGGGTAGTGTGGGTGGTAGTCCGACCGAATTTCGGCTTCGGTTTCGGCGCCGAAAGTTGTCATTTTATCACTTTCGGCCAAGTTTCGGTTTTGGCCGAAACTGAAAGTTAACTTTCGGCATAATTTCGGTTTCGGCAGAAAGAGAAAAGTTAACTTTCGTTTTTTTTCAGTTTCGGCCGAAATTGACTTAGACTTTTGGCAAGATGGCCGAAAGTGACTGAGGTTTTCAGTCATCTATTACTCAGCGAAAGCGATATTTAACCACAAACTAAGCGACATTTAAGAACAAACTAAACAATCTTTAAGAACAAATTAAGCGATCTTTAAGGACAAAATAAACGATCTTTAAAAACAAATGAAGTGATCTTTTAAAACAAATAAAGTGATCTTTAAAAACAAATAAAGCGATCTTTAAGAACAAGTTAAGAGTTGAGAACAAACTAAACGATATTTAACAACAAACTAAGTGACATTTAAGAACAAACTAAACAATCTTTAAAACAATCTAAGCGATCTTTAAGAACAATCTAAGCAATCTTTAATAAAAAAACTAAACGATCTTAAAGAACAAACTAAGCAATTTTTAAGAACGAACTAAATGATCTTTAAGAACAAAAACAAATGATCTTTAATAGTAAACTAAATAATTTATAAGAATAAACTTTAAGATCTTTAAGAACAAACTATTTGATCTTAAGGAACAAAATCAATTATCTATTAGAACAAACTAAGCGAACATTATAAAAAAACTAAGCGATCTTCAACAACAAACTAAACGATCTTTTAATAACACAAACTAAGGGATCTTTAAGAAAAAACTTAGCTATCTTTTTTGAACAAACTAAATGATCTTTAATAACAAACTACAAACGAATTTCAAAATATTTAAATATTTCATTTTCAGTTTCGGCCAAAAGTCATTTTTAACTTTTGGCTTTTCTAGGTTTCGGACGAAAGTCATTTTAAAACTTTCGGCCTATTTTCGGCTTCGGCTGAAATCAGAAAAATCACTTTCGGTTGGTCTCTAGTGGGTGGGTGGAGAATTCTCAACGGACACTAACCACCTCCAGGACGAGGCTAGTCTTATTGTGACAGTAACGGTATAGTCATAGCTCAAAGGTAAGAAATGCAGAGGCTGGTGGCTAGTTAATGAGAAATGTCCATGTATACCAGTGGTTCTCAACCTTCCTAATGCTGCGACCCTTTAATACAATTCCAATTGTTTTGGTGACCCCCAACCACAATACTATTTCCGTTGCTTCTTCACAATTGTAGAGTATATGTGTTTCTCGATGGTCTTAGGCGACCCCTGGGAAGTGGTCATTCGACCCCCAAAGGGGTCACGACCCACAGGTTGAGAACCGCTGATGTATACCAATGCTATCCAACCCATGGTCCATGGGCCCGCCACAATTTTAAAACATTTTTATGATGTGTGTAAAAAAATTAAACATTTTAGGGTGAAAATATTAGCAGCTATTTATGTTAAGCACATCAGCAGAGCATCCATTTGGGAACCTGGTTGATTTAAAATTGCTTTCTGTTGCTTTTAATTGGGAGGGGTCTCAGGGTATCGTGTATGATCACTAACGGCGTTGGGAAAGATGAACAGATAAACCAAAAGTAACTTGATGAGTAGCTATTTGGTCATTTTAAAAGTGTCCATGTCCCCACCAACGGGACAATCTATATGAAATATATAAGTGAGCACCGTGAGTTAAACTACTGCTCATTGTGGGATGATGATAATATAAGAGGTAAATCTTCGGGTCAGCGTAGTGGAGATGAGAACCGAGGTACTAAGGGTGTCACAATTGAAAGACTACGGTTGGCAGTGTGAACCATTTATGGTATCATGTTAAATCGATAGTCTTGACAGGTATGGGAGAGTGTGTGTGTCCATCCTGTATTGTTGTGACGTTGGGGACAAGTACTTGGTATTCAGAGATCGGAGTATGAGCTGTTCAATGATTAGAAAGCAAGTTGTGTTTGTTTGTAGTCAGAGAAATTCAGTCAGTGAGGAATTGTGAGGGACAGTAGGAACGATTCTTAAAAGTATTTGTTTCTATAAATAAACATAATGATGTGTGGCCAAATAAATTCTGGATGACGTTTTTTTCTTCTGGTAAATTTCCACAACTATGAAAATGTTATAACAAAGTTTTGGACCATGTTTTGGTCCAACATCAGTGAAGCTGGATTCTCTGTAATGATCAACATCAAGTCCAAAAAAATGTAACGCTTTGACTGGTGAACATTAAGAAAATCTAATGAGGCCAGGTGCTAATGATAGCTACCTCAAATTAAGAAAATTACAATAACAATTCAAAGCAAAATATATCATTAAATAGTGATACAGTTTTTATTCTCTTTATTTATATTCTCGATGAGCATATATTGGCATTAGATATATGATTCATTATGCATGAGGTAATAAGTATTAATAATGTGAGTCATTTTTCTAAAAAGTATTTTTTTAAATAGTTCTTTAGAGATGTCATGTGCGGCCCTTGGTTTTTTCTGAAATTTTTTTTTGGCCCAAGTAGTCAAAAAGGTTGGACAGCACTGATGTAGACGGAGGGGAGATTGAAGTTAATCATAGTACCATAGTTGGTATTAAAATCTTAAGTCAAAACGAAGTACTTACCTCATCAAGCTGATATCTTGGCTTACCTTGGAACAGGATCCTTGAGGTTAAGTTGTAAATACTGAATTCTCCAATCAGTAGCAACCTACAGTCCACACGAAGAAATTTTCAAAACTCATCACCTGAGGTCAGTGTTATTTTAGGTGTACGAATACATGCAATGTAGTAACACATAAAACTAAAAAGAACTTAATGATAATAATGTAAAATTTGTTTTAAAATTTTTATTTTTTTTATTGCACGTTATGTTAGAATTTAATCTTTGTTTTTTTTTTTTCTTTTTAAATTCAGGGAACTTTCTTAAATGAAATAGCATGCTTTTCTATAATTAGTAATTTTTCTTAGTAACACCCCCTGAGATTTGACACCAATTATATCACAAAATTTGATAAAGAAAAATATGAAATTTTAAACTTAGTATGTTCTGGAACAGGTCAATATAACAAGTTCTGACAAAATAAATGACAGATCTATTTTAAAGCATTTAACATGTGGAAGGTGTGAACCGAATTTCAGCTCTGTGGGGAAGTTGGTTAAATTTTTTTAAATTGAAAAAGACCGATCAAGGATCCCAAATATATCTTAAAAATGCATGATCCAAAATATTTTGAAAGATAAATAATGTAAAAAAAATTATTAGCTTCATAAACAAAGAGGTTATCACTTAGAATTTATAAGTTTTGCATTCAACACATTTATAGTTGAAGGAAAAAATGTTTTGGAGGTTCTAAAATTTAAAAAAATAGAATGTTAAACCATTTTAACTTGCCCAAATGGGTTTCCAAGTTAGTATACTAAGTATACCTTCCAGGGAAAAAAAAATACCCGTCCTGTTAAAATTTTAGTAAAAAAACAAGACACAATAATCTAAACGTGCACCAGTAACTCTCAAATTTCAAACATTGCTATCCTTTAGAATTATAGCTTTCATCCTTATTCTACTCTCTCAGTACCAAAAATTCTGTTTACGGGATTACAAGATTTAAACAAGTTCCTTAACTATTTAGTTAACAAAAAGCTGACAGCGAGACGCAAACAGAACAGAAAACACTAGTCACAACAAATACGCTGTGGACATGTGAAATTATTTTATTGTTTTTTAATTAGACTATTTCTTTTACACTCATTCATATACAAGTAAAATTGATCATCTGAGATCCATTATCTTAATAGTGAAAACTGCAACAAGAACAATTGTGATAACTGAAAGAACTAAGAATCTTAGCACAATATAAATTTTGTAAATTTTTATTAAACATGGTAACAAATTATTAACTTTTTTGAAGTAAATATTTGGAAATTCCTTCATATCTATATAATTTCAAATAATTGGCATTGAATATTTTTTAAATATAATGTATGCTAAGGAATCTTAAAAATAAAATAACTATTAATAAAATAAATAGCTCAGCATTGCATGAGATTCTTTCCAAGATTAATTTATTTTTGGTTATACATGTGATATTAACTGAAAAAAACAACTTTTCATTTGTTACATTATCTGTCTTCATTTCAATTCCATTTAATATATTTTTCAATATATTGTGCATGATCCAAGGCATTTCAAATTAGAAAAAAAAAGAAAAAAAACGGTCGCGGAGGGGTAGAACTGAAGAAGCTTTAAACAGTTTGTAAATATTGTATTTCGTTTGATTAAATTTCATATTTGAACAAATTATTTGAGCCTTTTAATCATCAGTATTTTTATTTCCGTAAAAGACATTTTATATTAAAGAAAATTGTTTCTCATCATAAAATGTTGATGCAAATAAATCTCTTTTTGTTCAGTACATCATATCATTAAATTTAAAATAATTTGTATTTACACTGATATTGTATGAGATTTTTTTAAAGTTTTCATAAACCCAAGAAGCTTTGGAAAGAAAAAAATTACATATGAACACATAAGTGTGGCAGGATTAAGTTTGGAATGAATTACTACAATAATCTTTAACAAATAAAATGTTATCTAAAAGTGGATGGACATAGTTTAAAGAAAAACAAAACTGGTACAATAAACCCCATTTTTTTACTTGCTTGATTGGACCTACTGGGGAAAAAAATGGATATAAAATAAACATACAGATATACACACACACAAAGAAAAAAAAAGGACAAAAAGTGACGACATGGACCAGAAAACGTTTTTATAAGATAAGATTGCATATTTAGATTATATATACTATTCCCCTCTTACAGTCTGATTTAGTGTTTACTTCTCATTTTAGAATTAAACTTATATTGTGAAGCCAATTCTGGGTAAAAGGTGCACAAATATTACATACCAAACCCTAGCATTTGGGAAATCATTGAAGGGGGAAAAAAAATTGTATACTTACAGCCAGCTTTTCATAGCTTTTCTTAGCCTGGTCAACTGTGTTTTTCAATAACATGGCCACTGTCATGGGCCCAACACCTCCAGGAACTGGAGTTATCCATGAAGCCACTTCCTTAACAGATGAATATTCAACATCACCCACAAGTCGATAGCCTCTCGGTTTGGTATCATCTGAGAAGATGCGCAGAGAATAAATAGCTTTTAAAAAATATTTTCTCTATTTTAAAAAACAAATCATGAAATCCCAAAACTAAGCATTGTTTGTTCACATTTCAAGTTAATATTATATATTAGTTCCCTTGGAAAGTTCATTTTTTAAATAGAAAATCACAATTTTTTATTTTTCAATTTATTTTTTCTTTCATGAGTATTTAAAGCAAAGTATACTTTTTTTGTTCGGTCAAAATAGTTTATAGAGCATTTTATTAATTCATGTTTTTTTTTAAATGTAAGATTGTATTGTTAGCCCTTGTTGAAAGTACTTGGCAAGTTAACATTAAGGGTAACCTCATTTTAAATTTGCCAAAAAATAGCAAAAAAGAAGCTATTCTTGTCTGTAAAGACATAGACAAATAATTAATTTTCTTTGGATAACTGTGTTACCTGGTATTGAGTTAATTCCACAATCAATCACTATTGCCCCAGGCTTGATCCAGTCTCCTTTCACTAATTCAGGTTTTCCTATTCCCACAACAAGAATGTCTGCTCTTGAAACCTTATTAGATTTGAGTGGTTTGACTTAACTTTATAATAAATATTTGAAATAAGATTTAAATCAAATTAATGTATGAATGAATATTCCTTGCTGATCCATGTAGCCGTAACCAAAACCAGTTTTTTATTATATATTTCAACTATTTACATTTCCTAAATTTGTGAAGTGCACAATAGGGCTAATCCAAAATTTTATTTTAACTGATTATTTTAACTGATTATACTATTTAATTGCCCCTTTTTAAATGATAAGTTCATAAAGACAAGTAAAAAGGATAATGGAAATGAGATCTACAAACCTCTGCTTTTAAGTCAGCTGTTTGTGAATGGCAAACTGTTACTGTGGCATGATTCCACAACAGTAGGTCTGACATTGGAGCACCAACAATCTTACTACGCCCAAGAACAACAGCATTCTTTCCTCGCACATCAACCCCTGAAAAGAACATGTTATTTTAACATAATAAATAAAAATGGCAATTGATAAAAGAGATATTCTTCTTAGAGACTAAAAATGCTTTTAGCAAATTTGAGTCTTTGAACTATTACACAAGTATTTAGACACATTTACACAAATATATTTTCAAAAATTCATACTTTGTTTTCTATCTCAAATTTATTCAAATCTGTGTATAAGTAAGCTTATAAATTATTTTTTCAAATTACAATGTATACATTTGTGGTAGAGATTTTAAAAGGTACCTGTTCTTTTTATAAGTTCCATGCATCCTCTTGGAGTGCAAGGCAGGATGCAGCTATCAAGGTCACCACGAGCAAGACGCCCAGCATTGCTCTGATGTAAACTGAGAAAGTTTTATGCAGAAATTTAAAATGCATTTAAATATTATGAAGCTGAAATGACTGTAATAGTTAATATTTTGACGGATTTCATCAGCTAAAATAGTATAAGGAATCTTCAGTAAATGTTAATTACATTCTCAAGATTTAGTAGAAACTATGCAATAAAGCACTGAAAAATAGATACATTAATAATAGATATATCAATAACAAATATCTCAAAATATACCAACACAAAACTAATAAAAGATCACGTTTCATCTTTATAAAGGGCGTGAGTTATGGGGATGTCGATCTAAAGTGTATTCTATAGGTCTTATAACAATTCTAGTTCCAAATAAAAATGAACTTCTTGAGGGTTAAAACTGACATTAACTCTTACATTCATCTGCGACCTGTTTTGTTTATAAGCCAACTAAAAATGTATGCTTTGCACAGCATGGCATTTATACAAAAAATCCACCCATTGATTTTATTCTTGACCATGCACAAGCATTTAAGCAGCTGACACATTTTGAAAGCTTACCCATCAACATCCTTGCTGGGAAGAATTGCATTAGTTACAAGGTGAGCATCAATCACATTGTCACTCTCTAGAGGGAGCTGAAAATGCATTGTTAAACATTAACATGGACATCAAAAAATGTGTTGTTTTTTTTTTCCTTTAAAATCTTACTTTCATGATAATTCACTTGCTTACAAAAATAATTTTAATAAAAGTATAAAGAAAAACATGTAACTTATCACTTGCAATATGAAAATTAAGGCCCTTGGCAAGAGAAAGATTTTTTTAAAATTATGTTAAATCAAATGTGGTTTGGTTAATTTTATCATATGCTTATTATCAGAAGAGCAGCATTGGCACAGACTATAAATGAAATTATTTAAACACCTGAACAATAATTCCATGAACACTTGTGTCATTATTTAGTTTTTCCACACACTCCAGCACCTGTAAGAATAAGATGTACATTATCAAATATAAGTAAGGTATACATATTATGATGAGTGAAGGAAGCTATATTTTTTAATGATTATAATTAGCCTATTTGGCTCCTTAAGTGCTCCTTAAATTTTTATAATTAAAAAATACTGCTAGAGCAGTTAGTCTCAAGGTGGGTAAAAGTGGGGGGGGGGGGGGGGGGGGGGGGCATTTTAAATAATCTATACATCATAGAAGAACAGAGGTAACACACATATAACAGGAAGGACAAAACTGCAAGTGAAGAATTGTTTAATATTAGAACAATATAAAAAAAATAGGAACAAAATATTTTTAAAAAAGAACTTCATTTTGTAGATACCTCATGCTGTGTTGATGAGCGAGGGAGCTTAATGTGTTGAGCTTCAACACCTACTTCAGCAGCTGATTTAAGCTTTTGGCCAATATATACATTGGAGTCATCTCTGTCACCAACCTAATCAAATGCATTTTGAACAACTTTGTACATTACTGAAGTTCTGCAACACTAACACTTCATTAATCTATTTATACTAATTTATAGGTGCATATATGAGAAAAGTATTTTATTTCGATAACCTGTTGTAAAATTTTCTTGCAGCAATACAATGTTGAAACTAATCAAATTTTATATGCCAGTACAAGCGGGCTTTTTACATGAAAGATAAAGAGTAAATACCTGAACGATCGCAAGACCTGGCTTAAAGTTTGGATATTCTGTTTGGAATTGAATGACCTCTTCCTTAAGCTTTTGTTTGATTTCACTATGATGGAAAAAAACAACAACACATGTATCGAAAACATAAAGTTGAGATGACTGATTAGACCAGTGTGCCACAAAAGGATCACAGGTTGCAAATATATAAAAACCGCTGTAAAGTTATTTTACGTAGGTAAGTTGGCACCTATATGATTATCTAATTAATAATTATTTGCTGGATGCTGTTTTTCAAATATTTGTATAATGTTTAGTAAAATAAGGTTAAAATAGCTGAATAATCCTTAACTTATAGACGCTTAATTTCACTTACTACGCTATGTATAAAGTGTATGAGAAAACCACAGAAAAATTCTTTTACACAAAGAAATTAACATGCTGTAGTATCATAGCTTTTCCTCAAATTGCAGCCAATTTGGTAAAAGGAAAACAATGCTAAATTATTCATTTTATGTTCTTTTTCTAGATTAGCAGCGTATTTCAAGAGCAATATTTAAGCATTTTAAAATTTCCTAAAACAAAAAATACATTTTCATTGGTAAAGAAAAATTGCCTTTGAGTTGTAAATCTATAAGTAAGTACCCGGTATTTGTTTGTTTCATGATACTCATTTATTTCAGTACCTGATTATAACAACTCTAATGTGATGTCACTAGTCAATACTGATCCCTCTCCCCTGACTTTTATTCAGGTGCCTTTGCCGCCCTTTATTTTGCATAGCCAATGGCAGCTGCTTTGATGGAACCCCAGACTTTGTTAATCCTATCAACACCACTAGGTATGCCAATGGGAAGTGATGGTTATTGGTATATTGTATAAGTAGAGAAAGAGGTTGAGTCTAACAATGCCTTACATTGGCAATGAAAACTAAAATACAGTCAGTGGCAGGGGCGGCAATGTCTTCCACAGTAAATATGTTATGGAGGCTCAACTACCAGCCATAGTTTTGTATTCAAGCAACTTTGATTTTTTGCTCTGTATTTATTTGAGAAAGTTTTATTTTAATTTTTATTTTTTTGTCCTGAAAAAGGGGGTCCTCCTCTCCATTAAATTATGTTGAAATGTCCTGTGAAAGTGAAATGGTGACATTATAGAAATGAATAGCTTGCGGGTACTTCTTTTTTCAACCTATCAAAACAAAAGACAGCACTTTTAACAATATACACATTTTTTTCCCAGTGTTATTCTTGATGTATCAGCAAGGATGAGATTATTAAAATTTCTTTTGAACCTTGTAAGTTGAATTAGGATAAAAACTAACCAAATTTTGATCATTATAAATAGTTTATGATGCGAATAATGCTGAGTGAAGAATGGGAAAGTTATCATACACATTGTTCAGGACCAACTATTCATCTATGCACCCTAAGTCCAGTGATGGGATTCCCCAACGTGAACTTACTGTGCTTAGAGAGACAACTCTAGGCAAAACCCACGAACTACACTTTTACCACAATGAGTTGATGTAACATGTATTGACACGAGTCATGAAATTTACATTGGGATAAACTATCAATTTTTACATGCTTCATCATGGTGTCTTAAAGTGTCTGTAGATGGACAATGAAATTAAATAATTAATAGGCTTAAAACAAGTATGGTCAGAAAAACAAGTGAGTTCATTGACTTGTCAAGTCCAAGATTGACAATTTCATGACATGCTGATGCAATGGTCCCTTAAACTTTAATTAATTAAAATATGGATTCTGGATTGTCTTTGTTATTGTCTATCACTGTCAGTTGGTTATGGTAAGGAAAAAACAAATTGGGTAAAAGTGCAGTTTCTAAACGAATTTTGTATTTTCGCATATAAACTTATGTGCATTCTTATTAAATTAACTCTAGGCAGTAATAGTTAACAGACACTAAATTGTAAAGCCCTAACTTTCTATTTATTTGACTTCTATTACAACTTTGAACAGCCCCAAGCGTGAATGATCTCCCCATTGGTGCCCCCAGCACCTAAAGGGTGGATATTATGACTTTGAGTTCAGTACCCTTCAGAATTTGAATATGGATAATCAAGTGTATGAGTATGTGTTCTATGCATGGTCTAGATCCATTCAGTCATGCAGGAGCCTTTTTTGAAATTATATTTGTATAGCTCATGTCATATAAGGAAAAAAATATTTTTGGCCCCTATCCCAAAATGGAATATTTTATTAAGTTTAAAATTAACACACACACACTTCACACACACAGACATCGCTATATTTAATTCTTTTTGTGAGCATGCCTTCAGTTTACCAATTTGGCTAATCCTAGTTACGATTGCCACGACTTATTTTCCAGGGAGTGACTTCCCTTTGCTTATTTTTACTAAATTATTTTAGGGATCAGGTTAGGCATAGGGATTGATTTAGGGTTCAGGTTAGGCATAGTATAGGGATAGATGACTTTACATGACGTGTTAGTTAACCAAGGCCAAGATGTGAGAAAATATTGTCAATGGTAGTCAAAATTTACCAAAAATTTCACTTAGCATACCAACTTATAGGTGAAAAAATTGCGGCTATGTAAATGTAACATTGGGGGCTGTTCAAAGACGCTTTTAGACTTTAGAAATCAAATAAAAAAGAAAATTTAGCACTGTTACAAGTTACTGCCAGAGTTCATAATTAATGATTAATGAAGAATTCATATAAGTTTCCTTAAGAAATAAACTATGCACCTGAAATGCACTTTTACCAAAAATGTATATGTATTCTTCACTTGTAAGTGTAGGCATAGACCTAGGGTCGAGCAGTGTGTTTGATTGTCTTGAAATTTGAAAGTTTGTTTCAGTTCGCTCCGCTCAGAAAGTGAAACACTGAAAGACTGAAAGTCAGAAAGTAAAAGTAAAAGCGCTGGCCAGTCAGACAAAAGCGACAAAGAAACGCGTCATTCACAGGCACAATCAATGAGATAATGATATTTAATACGCAGCACTCTAAATTTAATGTGATTTTTGCTTTACTTTGATGCTTTAGTCCCACTTAAGATTTGAGCCATTTCGTTTGAGTTGAAAGAATTTGCAGTCCCCGCACGTTCTAATAGGACCGGAAATGATTTGTTGAAAAACGAAAATCGTAATGATGCTACTAATATTATTTCAGATACAAAAGAGTTTAGATTAGAAGTAATAGAAATCTATAGTTTATAGTTAATTAATTTTGTTCCGCATCACAACGTTCGGCACCTTAAATATCATAACTTGTATTACGCATCTTACGTATATTTATGAATAAGCCCAAGTGTAGATTTGAGGCCTTTTTGAATATGAGATCTTAGTGAAATGTTATGCCTGCAACCTGCGACCACCACCTGTACTATGTGAAAATTGAAAATAAAATGCTAAAATCTACAGACCATCTGATTCTCCTCATGACTATAATAAAGGTCCCTCTTGATGTCATTAGCACAGCGAACCTTTTGTTAAATTATTTGAATCACATCACGCTCAGGGCGCAGTTAGAGTAAGGGTATGAGATCATCGAGTCCATGTTTCCAGTAATAAACTTCATCAAACAGCAGTGGTGTCACTAGGGTTGGTGTCATACAGTGCCCCCCCCCCACATTCAGACTTCCCCGTGGATATTCTCCAAGTCTGAATGCTCTGGCAATACCCTGCTTTTGTGACACCCTCGTCTGCTGGTACTGGTGCCAACCGTACCATGCTCTCAAATGTATAACTTAGTTCCGTTATAAAATAGACTAGGAATACGAACTGTCAAAATGGTATTTTGAGTGGTGTCCCCCCCCCCACCCATGTGCGTTTTTCACACGGTGCTGTTCACACCCCCTTGTGACCCTACTGTCGAGCAGTAAATCTGTCTTGTATGTGGAGACTGTGATATGCCCAAAGCACACTTCTAATTTTATAAAGAAAGCTCTTCAAAAGGAACTTCCATAAAGAGTGACCTCCCCAAACATTATTAGCTTGCATCAACTCTTACTATAAACTACATATTCTGGTTCTGGTAGTTTTCGTTGCTGCATCAATATACTGGCATATGGGCAACGGTTGGGGAAGCGATGTTTCTATCCTAACAGTTCCTAGCAGATGCCAGGGCAGCCTTGAAGCTTTCGACTGATGTCGAGTCCACGGCGGCATTGTCCAGGTGGTTCCAAGCGATTATTGTGCGTGGGATGAATGATTGTTTATATTGGACTTTGTTACACCGAGGCACAGTGAAGCATTTGCTATTGTTCCAGGTGTAATTGTTTATAGGGTTGTTAGAGCTGAAATCAGTGTTTAGTGAGCTGTTAGGGCTCTGATGAACCGACCTGGCTTCTGTAGGGTGAGATATGTGTTTTCTGGGATGACCGGCACTAACCCCATGACAACTTTATATAAGAATATTAGGCGAAGCTTTTCTCGTCTGTCTTTGAGGGAGGGGATGTCAGATCTTTTTAAGAGGCCAGAGACGAAGCCAGGAGTGGTGGATTTTTAGTCAATGCGATGAAGTGCACTGCGTTACGTTGTATTCACTCCATCTGGTCCACGTCTTGCTTTAGGTATGGGTCCCGGATGATCGCACCATATTCTAGTACTGGACATACGAGTGCAAGATAGCCATTTCGTTTGCAGGAGGTTTGGCAGTGGCGCAGATTTCTTCGGATGAAACCTAGTGTGGGGTTGTCTTTTTTTGAAATTTTGTTTATATGGGGTGACCATTTTAGGTTATTCGAGAAGAGAATTCCAAAGTATGGATTATTTGATACTTGTTGGAGAATTGTCTTGTTTAGTGAGTAAAATTTGATTTTTTTTTTTTTTTTGAGATGTTCATTGTGTAGCATTTTGTTTCGTTATATTTCATGCCCCATTTGTCCACCCAAATTCCTAAGGCACTTCAAAAATTTTTTTTTTTTTGTTGTTTAAATTTTGTTTTTTTTTTTTTTTTGAGATGTTCATTGTGTAGCATTTTGTTTCGTTATATTTCATGCCCCATTTGTCCACCCAAATTCCTAAGGCACTTCAAAAATGCTTGGAGGTGGTTGTTGTCATCGTAGCCGTTTATCTTTCTGTAGACAAGACAGTCATCTGCAAACAGCCTCACTTGAGATTTTACAGTATCAGGGCGGTCGATTATGTAAAAGAGAAAGAGAAGGGGGCTCAGCAATGTGCCTTGAGGAACTCCTGAGTCTAAGGTGGCTTTCCCTGATCGGACACCGTCCACCATTACTTGCATGGTCCGTTGTGTTAGGAATGTTGAGAGCCATGAGTGAAGGTTGCCGGTAGTGCCGTAGTGGTGGAGCTTGAGTAGAAGAAAGCTGTGTGGAAAAGTTCGAAGGCCTTAGAGAAGTCGAGAATCGACATGTCGACCTGGCTACCTTTGTCATAGGAGGCAAGGAGGTCATTGGGGGCGATGATTAATTAAGTTTCTCTTTATGACGTCACATGTCAAATTAGAAATCCCGATTTCTATTTATTAATTGTTTCAAACCAAAAAAAAAATCACGTGATATGCATATATTTTTCATGGACACTTAAATAAGAAGTGTGGTGAACAATTTATTTCAAACCATCTTTTGTCCCTCATCACTAAATTCGACCCAATATCTCTGAGACATTATATGCGGACACTCTGAAATCGAACATCTTCCCGGGTGCCCACTGAGCCCGATGCACCATTGAATGGTTCTACTTTAGATTTACGAGTATGATAAAATCATAAATTCGCGCTGCAATTGCCAGATCCACATAAAATTTCATGTCTCGGTTTGTTGTTTTCGTTAAAAGAATGTCCCAAGCTTTTTCAATATATGAAGTACAAGTAATAATACATATGTTGAAATGTCTAATAAGGCTTTTTAAGCTGCTTTATTGTTATTGTTTTTTTATTGACGTTAAAATTGTATCTGCAGATAATACTTATACTTTTGGCTCATTTAGCGATTTACTTGGCAAGTCTTGTAGTGGAAACCATATTTTCTCTAATAAATGATCTTGACTTTGATCAGTGAATGACTGGAAAGGGAGCCGGAGAATATGTTGAGAAGGCAAATATTAAAATAAGAAATTTTATCCATTTTTGAATTTTTTAATAGTTCTAATTTCTTAATTTGAATAATCTTGTTCATCTTAGATTATATCGCTCCCAGAGGAGCTCCTGTCTAGTCCAAACGATTACCCTACTTTTAATACTAATATTGGCTGGGGAGAGGGTCATGCTAATAGCTCTTTATTTTCCCCGCTAACACGTTGGCAACAAGCTCCATCTGCTCGGTTGTGCCATACAACACATATGCGATTTAGGACAGTAATACCTGCCTGCCGCCCTAGCCTCCCCGTGCTAATAGGTGTTTCTGTGACCAGTGCGCGCTGTCGGCACTTCGGGTCCATGTTGTGGTTTAACCTGTTAACGTATGGTTTAGTCGTGCAGTGTTCCGTCCATACTTGATTAACCAAGGAAAAACTAAACATTTATTAACAAGTTTACATGGTTCTCATTTCTCACCCACACTTTCCCATATACAATTTTTTTTTAAATTAATAAATAAATCTACATTTAAACAAATTTCATTTTGAACAAATTTCAGTTTGAAAAAATTGCCATAATTTTTTTTCGGTCAAACAATTTCTTTCCACGAATTCTTTATACAGATGCATGTTGACTGGCAGATTATCTGGTTGTTCATTGCTCCAAACGTTCACGAGACCTGGGACACATTGCATCGTGACCTTTTCTCTATTCCTTTCGATGATGCCCACGCCATTTTACTGGCGTCAACCAAGTGAGTGATTCATTAACATATTTTCCATGACCTTGAGAGACGACCGTGAAACGGTGAAGATTACAATACCGAGTCCCGTAATTTCCCACTCAAGCAGTGCACTGTAACCCTTTCCAGTGTCTTGTTGATAGCTTCAAGCTCCGCATTGAAGTTCGACAACATAGTCCGAAAAGATCCAGAAAGTTTCTCATTTGGGTATAGGATAAGGGCTTTCCTTCCAGAGCCATCAGTGAACAACTTCGCATGGTTACCTACATACCTCTCCATTGTCCATGGTAAAAATCAAACGCATAGTAGGGGAAATAGGAGCTGCATAAAACGGACTCTCTGGAAGGAGTCGTTTTTCTCTTTTTTCCCTGGTTTTTGGGCTCAGCCCATTTAGAGGTCATTTAAACTTTACGTGATGACCTTTTTAATATTTTTCCCGCTACCCAATTATTCTGCATCCTTAAACAAGTTTTTTTTTTACGTTCTGACAGGACGCACCGTTCCGCTGTTGTTAATATGACTTACTCCCTTCTTAGTTCCGATGTGTTAAGTTTGACAAGATTTCCACCGTGGCTGTGAAAGTGGTCCTAATACTAATAGTGCACTTCGTCTGGCAAAAGATTGGACCGGCATGCCATAGTCTTTTACCTACCTAACACATTTGTCAAATACAGAGCCCGAAACTTTCCTGCTCCAGTACCCCAGCTTTAGCTTGGTGGTGCCCTAGGCATTCCGGTAGCACACAAAATAGTGCATTTGTAATTTCTGATGAGTTCTGATTAACTTAAAGTAACAGGTACAATGGTTAATTGTTCAATTTTTAGCGTTACACCTTGAGTACCATCTGCTATACTTGAAAATAGTCATAGGCTGTTTTTAAACAGTGTATTGACCATCTACTCGGTGTTTATTGTTATCATTATGTTGAATGAATCCGTTAGTCCAACATCTCCGTTTATGCATTTTGATTGTTGTTATATACTTCAAAAGATGTTTATGAAACGTGATTTAACACGGTAGCCGACTTAAAAACACTATTTACCATAAAAATCCCATATAACTCTTTCATATCTTTTCTTTTAATTAAAGTGTATTGAGTTTATTAAACCTGGCTTTTAGAACTCCGCACATTGCTCGGTGATGTTTAGAGCATGCCTGCACAATTCAAAATGTAAGGTGGGCCGTAATACTTTATGAAAAACTTGTGCGGGCCGAAAGAAAATAGGACAGGGTGGAGCTATTAATAAAATAATATAAAATAGTAATAAAAAAGAACATTTCTTTACTTCGCGGGCCGCAAAGTGGGTGCTGGGCTGCTGGCGTGTCGTATGTTGTGCAGGCCTGGTTTAAAATGAAACCTTAAAAGGTAGGTTGGTAGACATTCGTTTCTGTTTTGAGACTATCTGTGATTCAAAATAATAAATTGAGGAGATCTTCTTAACCCAGTGTACTCCACTATCATTTTCGAGTTTTTAGTTAGAAAAAAGGCAGGGGGATACATAAATTTAAGTTTAAAATGAAACAGGCGCAAAAAGGTAATTTTTGTTAAAAGGTCAATTGTGTGCCTCTAAAATTAAAAAAAATAATTCTTTTTACTATGTGCTTAATAAAGCTTTACTTATCTTGTATATTCGCTTATAAAATATTTTGTTTAAGCCCTTACTGCAATGTCACAATTCATTTATTTTCCACGCCATAGTATACACTACAACTAAATTTTAACTTTTAACGGTGTAAGTTGCTATTTATATTACTAAATACGGTAAAGAAGGTAGTCCGCCAAGTTGTTTTGGCTGTTCCATTATTGAATACAACATTGCCGTTCATGATAAACGCTGTAATGCTTTTTCCAATAATTTAATAACACTGCGACTTAAAAGGCTTATAAAAAATTATTTGTTTAATTCTGTATTTATAAATGCTAACTTGATGCAATCAAAATGTATTTTTCTTTTAATCTATGAAAATAAATATATCTTTGCCGCCTTCAATCTCCATGCCCATGATTAGCCTAAAAATGGCGGCCTTGTAGACCAGAGAAGTAGTCACCGGCATTTAAAACTGGATTTTAAATATATGTTACACATATAATTGGAGTTTCAAGTAATGCTTTTATTAATAAAATAAATTATTTTTAGTCTAATGCATTGCTTATTGGTTTTATTGTCATGTTGCAAGCATATGCACATTCGCAATTTAGTTATAATATGGGACTGTAGTGGTGTTGTTCAAACTCAAACTGCACTGTTCAAGGAAAGTGCACGCAGTCAAGCACTTCAAGCAGCAATAATCATGCAATGCAACCACTTTGTGCCTTAGATATTAGAGTACTCTTTCTTCCTCTACTCTATTGTAGACTACAGAGCTAATGCTAATGCATTTTGTAGCTACAAAGTACTAAACTAAGTAAATCTTTAATTTTAATTGATAGTAGCCAGTTCAGTAGCCCCTGCCAGTTGGCCTATCTTCTTGGTAATTTTTAAAGATTTTAATTTTAGGAATGAAGCTGATGTGATGATTAGGATTGGGACTAGGCCTTGGAAAAGCAATAAATAGTTGTGGTTGTATATTTTGTGTAACCCATCATTCTATTATCTAGTACTAGTAGTAGACGTAGTAACAGACCTTATTTACATATACTTTTACATACTTGGTTATAAGTTATACTAACTACACTTGACTTAGGCTAAAATGCAGTTAGCGGCAGGGCCAGCGATGTTTTTTGTTTTCCACGGTATATAGGTCATGGAGGTTCGCCAGGTCAAATATTGGCCATATTTCCGTTTCTCAAAATCTTTAGAAATTTAGCTCTGTTTGATACGTTTTGTTTTCAGTACGCGGACATCTTTTTTCTGGCGTCTGGTATTCATCTTGGGGTATCGGCTAGGATGATTTTTCTCTATTTCTTTTGAAAATTTTAAGTTGAATTTTTAATAAAAACAGAATGGAAAATTTAATTTTAACTTCTTTTTTATTAACTGTATTGAGTATGAGTATGATTTTGACGTGAAAACGCTCAATGAAGAACCGGAAATTTATCATTCTCATCATTCAGCTCCAACTGTTGGTCCTGTCACCCTAAGTCCAGTGTTGGGATTCCCCAAAGTGACATCACTGCACTTAGGGTGAGACAACTCTTGGCAAAACTTATCACCTATGCCGTTTTCTACACATTTATCATTAGCTTATAAGTATTAGGCTTATTATAAGTATTACTAGTAACATTAATTACTGAATTACAGTAACGTAGCTGATCAGGGCAGTCCAAGATTTTTACCACCACTCTTCCATGAAATAAACTCTGCAGTTGGCAGAAAATACCACAGGAAATGTAGTATTCAAGAGTACCGCAAAAGGAATGTCCCTCTTGCTGTCCTCTTTCTAGGATACTACATTTCAGCTAAGTGTTTGCATTAATTTTACATGTGTGTGACTTGTTTTTTGTAAGCTGCAGAATGCTAGTTGCCGACACATTCTTTGTTTTGTTAGTCTTTTTTCCCACACCTTGTTTCACATATTTCCTTCTACCCAACCTGATTGCAGTCTCTCCCCCCTTATTATCATTGTAAATATTTAGATTTAGAGCACATCAAATTCACTCTATTGGACCTAAATGAAATTATGGAGTTTCTTCATCAACTTCTTCAATGACATCCGAATAGCATTTAGTCAAAATGGAACCGGAAATGCATCGTCTCTATTCAAACCCAGGTCCCTTTAGACTCAGTGCTATTCAGATGTCATTTGTGGTAGTTTATTTTAGTTAAACTTAAGAATTAAGTTTACAAACATATAGTACATTCAATTATCTTTCATTTGATTCCAAATTTTGTCTTACAACCGAAAAATAATATTAAAAAATTTTTTTTAATCCCAACCTCTAACTTCTCGGACCCGGGTCCAAATAGCCACTTCGAAAATAAAATATAATTTCCGTTGTTAGCTTTAGATCCTTTCTACATCCGGCAGTGACCAGTGAATAGGATGAGAAATACAATTGGTTGGAGACCATCTGTAATTATATTATGTATGCACTGAGAGGAGAAGCGGGGTGGTGTTGACTTAGAGCGTACCAGTGTTCATGAGAGGGGGTACAGGGGAGGTATTTTAAAAGATCATAAAAATATCACCGCCACATTTTGTATTGATGGTCATATTGTTGTTTTGTATTTTCACAATGATCTGGAAAAATACAGCAACAGTAATATTATTTTAGTCGCCATAGTGACCAACATTCAATTTTGTTTACTTAAATTATGGCGTTATGCTTTGAAAAAATTATTCCATTCTTTGGCTGAACCGCTTCAAATGCGAAAACGGAAAAAACTACAGATTTAAAACAAAATGCAACCCTAACTGCTTCACATTAACATTAATAAGCACAACACATAATACACTGTATCCAGCTAAAATTGTTAAAAAATCAAAATCACTTATATTACAATGATTTTCAGGTACATGCAGCCATATTAGCTGATTTATAAAATGGACGCAAAAAATGAAAAAGATGCAGGAGCCTCTCCTGAAGCAGGTGCTTCATCATCTGGGAAAAAGGTGACATTTTTAAGATATTTCTGCTTTTTATAGGCTAATTAATTTTTTAAAATACTTTAAATAAATGTGTAGGAATTAAAATTTCAAATTATAATTTAAACTCAATTAGTACTTTAATACATATGTATAAATTTATCTCTGTATAGAATTTTTTTTTTTTAAAAGTATGAAAAAAAAAATCTTCATTATTGTTAGCGTAAAGCACGTGTGTCAGAGGTTGTTGAGCCACGCACACCTCTTAAGCGACAACGAGTACCAGTGTCAAGATTTCAGTCACCTTTGGAGGAATTAGGCTTTGCTCCTGAAAAAGAAGACAAGAAAAAGGATGAAAATGTCACTTTGTATAAAAAAGGAGCGTTTTTAGCTGTTCGGGGGGCAGAAGGTAAGGCCTTAAAAAATTAAATTGAAGCAAGGATCGGTAATTAAATAGCCAGTGGTTGAATTATTATGTTTGCATTATTATTTTAATTGTTAAATTTTAAAACAAATGTTTTTTCATTTAACTTTTTTGTCTTTTAACGTCTACATAGCGTCCTTTGTTCCTCTCTATTGAAGATAAGTGCACCAGGTAACACCTTTGTGCTTCAGTGCTTTAGAACTCTTTGGTTGATTTAAAGAAAATTAGAATGATACATTAAAAAGGTTTACCTCACATGTTAATTTTTTTCAGGGATATTTTACCTCTGCCGTGCAGCACAAAACATCTACAGCAAGTCTAAAAAACTGCGCATTCAATGGCTCAGCTTAGAAACCCCACCTGATATTTACAAGTTTGATTATGTTGACACAACTGAAATGGAAACAGTTCTCACCGAGATCCAGATGGAAAAAGTCTCAAAAGACAGCTACAAACTACCTCAGAGTGAACAAAAGAGAGCTGAGAAAATTTTAGATAGGGCTATCAGGGTTGAGCAAGGGATAGCTACAGCTGATGAAGTAGAAGAAGAAGCAATGGAAGAGGTGGAAAATGCAAATTCAGCCAGAGATGAAGGTTTGCACATTATGTCATTCATAGAGACAGTAAAGGATAACTTAAGTTGATTTTACTAGATATTAAAATTCTTTACAGTTAGAAATAGTAACAAAACAAATTCTTTGCTTGTTTATCATGAATTCCCTTAATTCCCTTCCTCCTCTACCATTTTTTTGCTGCACATAAACAAAAAAATACATTGATGATTTATTTTTAATACTTTAGAACTTAGTTGACTTTTTGGGAGAAAGAAAATGGCAAATAGTTTTTGATATAGCTTAGGGATAATATATGACTCTATTTTGTCTGCAATTTCTAGAGGAAGATGATGATGAAGATGAAGAAGAAGAGGAGGAAGATTCAACCCCAAGAAAAGGCCGCAGTGCTAAAAAGTTAACAAAAGGTAATATAAGTGAACCTTGATGTCTAACAAATTTGAAAGTGTGGAAGATGAAGCAGTAATTTAAGGAGGAACCCTTTCTGTTATATGTAAGGACTACTAATATGTGCAGATAGAAAATGGTTAGACAAATAGAGCTTAAATGGAGTCTGAAAACAATCATCACGTTTTGAAATCAAATATCAGTTGTTGAATTTTAAAAATCATTATTGAATTATTTTCATCATTTTGTAGTTACAATTTTTTAAATCCCAGAATTAAAAAAGAAATTTAATTAGTCATCAATTAGCTTTTAACAGGATAGTGGTTTCACCATAGGGAAAGTTTGGTGTAGTGTCTTGATGAAATTTATGTGGAGCAATTAATTGTTTATCAATAATTTTGTTGCAAATGTACATTTTTTAAAGGGAAAAAAGACAGACTGAGCACACCATCACAGAAGAAGAAAGGTAACTATACTTTAAATTTGATTTGTGTTTAGAATGGCATTGAGCAGAGAGCTAAAATGCTATTTGTGCCAGATTGCTTAGAATATAGGTAACAATGGGTTATCTTGACAGGTAATATCACCCATGCTTGACTTTTCTAAACAATTTGGTAATTATTCCAAAAATATATTAGTTTGAAAACATAATTTTAAAAATATTAGCTTAATTATTTAATTTGTAAAAATGTCTAACTTAAAATTACATCTTAAAAGGCAATTTTAGAATTTTAGTGAGACTAAATTTTTTATTGAGTTATACATCCCCATTTGTATATCTTCAGAGAAAGATAAGCAAGATAAAACTAAAGGATTGAAACAGAAAAGCAAAAGTGGTGACAAGAAGAAAGGTCCTGATAGAAATCTGAAACCCAACCCAAAAATAAAAATTTTGGAAAAAGATCCATTTTTTGATACAAAGTAAGTTATGCCAATGAGCCAGGGAAAGGAATATAATTTTAATTTGCACATTTTGTTTTCACCTTGAGAGTCTTGCTATGTAGTGGCAAAACTAAATATTTTTTAGGTTGTATAATATATTTTTATTCTTATATTGAAAAAAAATAAATTGGTTAAAATATGGAAAACATTTTTAAATATAAATGTCATTTATCATTTGGCTGTTCTGTTGAAAAAAATATAAAAGTAAACTTCTTTTTAACAGAGACAAAGTTCCAGAAGTATCAGCACTTATGACATCCAAGCTTGTTTTCCGTGCGATTAACACAGGGGATGTTGAAGCTTTGAAAGAACTTCTCCAGAGAACGGAAGGAGTCACGAATGTGAGTATCTTCCTTGTTTCACTAATTGAATTATAAATGCATATTAAGGAGGAGGAATGGTTCATTCAAAGGTCAGTAAAAGTTTTACATTGTTTTTACTCTATTTTACACTATTTTAAAAAAATTTCAAGATATATTATGTTATGTTGTGTTTTAAAAAAAAATTATTTCCTTCAAAAGTTTGAGATTGACCGATCGGCTTTCGACAATAGAAATGCTCTTACATTCGCTGGCGAGCAAGGCAAAAAAGACATCATCAAAGTATTAACTACTGAGATTTTTGATTCAGAAGTGCAATCTAAAAGAAAGAGGAAAGAACCACCAGCACCAATCATTTCAGAAACAGACACTGGAATGTAATTACAAAAATCATTATTAAATATAACATTTGATATCTTAAGATGATTCAGATACTGATTATACATTGTAAACAAAATTTATATGGTCTTTTACACAGTTTTTTGAAATTTTCAAGCTTAAAGAAGAGAACATTAAAATCTCAGATATCAGACATAATAACTATTTTTTCTTACATAATTTATTGTACTTAATATATGTTGAGTATCATTTTATAAATTTAAATTGTTTTATTTGTTAATTTGTTTTTGTTCTTGTCATCTCAGATACAACCCAGCTTTTCTTGGAATCAAATCAATTAGAAGCCTAAATGTTAGCCGTGGGGGTAAAGAAGGCAATGATGCATTTTTAAAGGTGAATGATGCCAAATTTCTAGCTAAGACTATTTATGAAAACTTAGATGACTTAAATAAATAATTCAACACCAGGTTGATAACTTTTATTTTTTCTGAAAATTCATCATTTGTTTTGTTGGAAAGTTAAATATAATGCCAATCTTAACTGCAGAAACTCCAGATGGGGTTTTACTATTTTTTGTTCATGCTGTTCATTCTTTTTTTTACCACTCAAATCAAGGAACCTATAAAGGGAAGCATAGATAAAGATTCTGTTATTCAAGACTGGATGAAGTTGGGTGTTTCAGTTGACACCATGGAAAGTTTTCTAATGGCACTTTCTGTTGCTGAGAAAACTACAAGGGATGATCAAGTATAAATACTGATGTCGTCTTTGAATTGATGTTTTGATATTTAAAACCATTATGCAATTTTTCATTGAATATAATCTATATCTAATTATTCTTCGAATTAAACTCCTGTTCTCTAGATTTGGTCATTAAATTTGCTACCGAAAAGCAGAAAATTCTTTAATTATGAAGAGAATGTTAATTTTTACATTTTTGAAAAAACTGTACTGTGGAATGTGCTTGAAAGTTTGAACCTTTTTTTTTTCTAATAAATTCAAAGAAACATAAGCAGTATAATTTTTTATTTAATGTTCATTTCTCAGGTGCATTCTGTTATTGGTGAAATAAGCTCTGCTGTTAGCAGGGGTCATCGTGAACTAGCAGCAAAATATGTGTCAGATGCAGAGAGGCTTGGAGGCTTTGGCTTCAACTTTCTACATAAAGAGGTAAATTTAGTTGTAAGCAGTCAAATCAAAGATTTCTTCATGTAAGGACCACATTCATTCATTTTTTAACTGGTTAAAATGCATCAAATGCTATATATGCTTAATATTCATGAAGCTAAGTTGTTGAATTTATTTCTATTAAGTAATTTTAAGTCTTTATTAAAAATGTTCAATAATTAAGAAGTTTCTTTAGGAATGATTAGTGAAAATATTGATAGTTGATTAATATTTCTAAGAAATAATGTTCACTGCAACTGCAAGGAAGATTGGTCAAAATATTGAAATGACTATATATTTTGTACTCTTGCATTCTTTGTAAATAAATAAAACTTTCTTTAAAGGTTCTCACTTATGACAAAGAAGATCTCAGAGATATCATTCTTGCTGCATCTGTTCGGAAGAAGCCTTTTTCAAATGATTCAGTAAGTTTTTGTTTTTACTGTTGGTGTTAGTTAAATGAAGTAAGTTAATGAACATTTGTGTGAAAAAACATATTTAGTAGAAATCAGAAAGTTTATGAAAAATGGTTTTGTTTTTTTTCAATATTCTACAGATAACTCCACTTCACTGTGCTGCTATAAATCCCAATGTGAAATACCTCACCCGTCTCTTATCAATTGAGCCAGATATTAATATCCAGACAAGGTCACGTGCCAGACCCATACACTTTGCTGCAGCATGTGATGGCACTGCACCACTTGAGTTTTTACTCAAAAGGTGACTCATTGAATGAAGATAAATTGTCTTGATGAATAATTTAAGATTTTAAAATAATGTTTTGAACTAATTGAAAAATTGGAAGGTTTAATATATTGAAGTCAATCATTTTGCTCTAAAATTTAAGATACACATTTATTCTTAAACCATCTCTGTTCAGCTTACACTGTTAAGAAAGTAATAATTTTTCATTTACTGGCTTATATTTCTCTCAGGAATGCAAGTCCTAATGAATCTGACAGCAATGGTGATTTGCCAGTTCATTTTGCCAGTAGGAGTGGACGCTCAAAAAATATTGATGTGCTTGTGAAGCATGCTAAATCTGAGTGTGAGTTACTTTAAATATTTATCTAGTACACATTTAATTGTTCTAATTCATCATTTATTTGGAATTATAAAAGCATCTTATCTCATCTTATCTTATAATATTTTGTAATCTTGTAATGGTAAGGGGATAACATTTTTTGAAGTTTTAAAACATAATTACTAAAATTCTTTTGTGACTTGGTCTTCATATGGTCATTTTAAACTAAAATGTTAACTTATAATAAAAGATACTTTGTAGTTAATAAATTTCCCACAAAACATGAAATTTTACAAAATAATAATTCTTTAGCTGGAGCTGAAGTTATGAATGAGAAGTGGGGTCTAGGAATGGTGAACAGACCCAACAGATTGTCTTTCTGTCCTCTTCACATGGCAGTGGAAGAAGGTCATTTGGTACGTTAGATCCCCTTTGTAACAATAAAATGACATTTTAGGCTATTTGAAACCTAGTGTGGTTTGGTTAATCAGTTTAATAAAAAGAAGTAAAATTTTTAAACCTCATCCTAACAACCATCCAAATAATTTATTTAAATGAACATTTTAAAGGGAGGAATATGAAGTCCTTTGAATTATTATCATTCTGAAAAGCTACAATCTTTTGTAATGTACAAATTCTGTCAAAAAAATTAAATCAATTTTTTATTGTGTTCAAATAAATGAAAATTATGGTCCGTTATTTGGATAATTTTGTAATGAAAGCTGCATTCTAAATAAAATTTAAAAATGTTAAAGAATTATTTTCAGTCTATATTTCTTTTTCCAATTTTGCCTCATCTAAGGATGCAGTCCGCACACTAATTAAACATGGTGCGGATGTAAACAAACCCCTTTCTGCTGGAAAAGACAAAGTCACACCTTTAATGCTTGCAGCTCAGAGGGGAGACCTCAATATTGCCAGGCTGCTTGTGCAAAGTGGTGCAGCAGTTGAGATGCTTGGTGTGTATACACATTTTTTTTTACTCAACATTATAAAAAAACAAAACATTTACATCTGTATCCATTTGGGCCATAATTAAACTTTTAAAACTGGTTATTTAAGTTTTTTATACAAGTATTATAATTAAAATTATACCTTTTCAGTTGGGTTTGTTTTCACATCCTCAATTACAGAATTAAATTATTTTTAAATATTGAAAATGACACCTATATAACATGATCTTGATTAAACAAAATATTGTTACAAATAATTACAGATAAAAAGAAGCGCTCAGCCTTGACCCATGCCATTATCAATGGTAGCACAAATGTGGCATCCTATTTACTCTACCTTGGTGCAGATCCAAATCGTGTAGATTCATCTAATAATTCACTAGTTCATTATGCGGCTGCCTATGGCTGGTACTTTTGTCTTAAGTTGCTTATTAAAGATGCTGGTGCTAAGCCAGATCAACCAAATGATTGGCAGGTAAGGTTGCTTAGTATACATTTTTATAAAAGTTTAATTTCTTCAAAACAGACATTTTGTATTAGTATGTTTTTGAGTAAAGAAATTATGGTAACATGCCATTTAGAATTTACAATGAATACAATTACTTTAATGTTATTCTTTAACAATTATTATGAGATACTAAAAGTACAATGACTGGTTAATTTTGTAAGAAACAACAATCAATGTTTCAAATCTCTTGAAAGTTGACAGAAAAGTTGAAATTTTTTTTGGATTTTTTACACAAAGATGAAGCTAAATTATTAGTAACTACCTGTTATATGGTACTAATTTGAAGTGAATTTTATTTACAGTTATGTTTTCTTATTTATTTCCCAGACAACTCCCATCAACATTGCTTTTTTGAAAGGCAACCATGGACTTGTAGAAATGTTATTCAACCATAAAGGAGTTGACATCAATTTTAAAACTGAAAATGGTACTTTTAAATGGTTATTAACATTAAGACTATTTTATGTACCTCTGTTCAAGATCGATGTAATTACTTCTCAAATTTGTGTCTAATAAGTACAATTCCAGAGAAGAATATAAAGTTTATGGGCTTGCATGTTATTTCCTTTATGCAAGTTAATAAAGTATAGCCTGGCATTTTAATTGAGAAGTAATTTCAGTAAGATTCCCAGTGGAAGCTCAGTTTTAAGGTCTCCTGCATATCAATGTCACAGAAAGAACAATTTACCTTTTTTACCACAAATGGTTTCAGTAATTTCTATGTGAAGTTATTAAGTAATACAAACTTGGCCTTAAAGCTTAAACATTAATATATGTAATGCTCAAATTAAATGTCCTAACTATCATTTATCATAAATTGACAGGAATGACTCTTGCCAGCATTGCTTGCAGAAGCCGACTGGTGTCAGGTCTGGACACTCAGATTACCAATCTCATAAAAAATTATAAAGCTGACCCTACCATTCGTGATGTGAATGGATATAATGCTGTAAGTCAGTTTGCACTTTACTTTACGTATTTTAAAAAGCCACTGAATTTCATTATTTATGAAATTGTATAAGGAGAATAGATATGGAAGTTGTAATTTATTGTAATTTCATGATGTTTAACTGGATTTATGAATAAGCTCTTTTTGCTTGCAGCTTCATCATCTGGCAGCCAATAATATCAAGATCAAAGGGAGACATTGGGTAAGTTTGTGATAATTAGTGCTAGATATATTTAAAAAAATTGATAAACCCTAAGAGAATTAAAATGACATTTCTAAATAGTTTTGATAGGTTAATATAATTTAAGAACAAAATAACCCAAACAGAATGGTATAAGGAATAATTATAAAAATGATACATTATTTCAACCTAATTATAGGACCCAGAAGTTGATCCTGAAGCCATGCAGATTAGTGTGAAAATAGCAGAGGTGCTTATCTCAGCTAAATGTGATCCTACTCTTCGAACCAATGAGGGCAAAACTCCTATCATGTTGGCTATTGAACAGGTAGAAATATTTATCTAACATATTTCATATTACGTTTCAGTTTTCCATTAATAGTTGCTAAAGTAGTCCTAGAAAGGTTTGTTTATTTCAAGTTACAGTTTCTATGACATTTTGTTAAATTGTGGCTATCATCTTAGTCAACTTGTAATCAAAAGTTATTTAATCTTAATACATTCATTGTCTTGTTTCATCTGACCTTAACTATATGTGAAATAAATGGAATAGGAACATCAATTTTAAAAAAATATCAACATGAATGTCGGTACTTTCAGAAAATGCAATTGAATTTTAAGGATACATATTGATTAACTGTTGTTCATACACTTTAGGTAAATGTTGATTTGGTGAGGTATCTTGTAGAGAATGGAGGCACAGTATCGCCTGACAAAAATAATGATGAAAAAACAGTTCTTCACCTTATGGCAGAGCAATGCTGCACAACAGATCTAACTCCTATGCTTAAGATCCTTGCAGAGCAAGTAAGTAATCATCTAGTTAAGGATTCATTTTGTCACAAGCAGTCATACATTGAATGATTTATACTCATTGACTATAGAAGTACAATTATCTATTTGCTTGTGCAATCTTTTTTTGTTTTCAATATTTAAAAAAAATCAAACTATCATTGGGAAATTTTAATCTTAAGAAATCATTGGAGGTCCCTCAAGTGAAGAGCCAAACCGTTGGACCAAAAGAGAATGGAAAAGTAAATGCAGCAGAAACTGAGAAAAAAGAAGAAACTCCCATGGAAGTAGATTCTGGAGATAAGAAAACTGGAGGTAAAAATGTTTAAAATGTATTAGATCTTCTTAAATAAGCTTTGTTAGGAATTTTTTAACTGAAATATGTAATTACCTTTTTTATCTCGACTAGAGGAAACATTGTTTTGCTTAAATTAATTTATTGATATTTTCATTTCAGGAGATAATAAAGTATCCACTGTTAATATCAATGGAGAAGACAACAAAGCATCAGCAGATAACTCTGGTGATAACAATTCAGACAACACCAAAAAGGATTTGGACACAGATAAACCTGCTGCAACTCAGCAGGAAGTCTTAAAGAAAATGGCTCAGGACAAAGACTTTGTAGGTTTCACGCCTCTGCTTAGAGCCTGCTATGTATACAAGAATTTCCAGGTAGGAGCTTAAGTATAATGTAAAATTTAGAAGGAAAAAAAAGTATTTTATCTAATACATTTTAATAATCTGAATAATTTGATTTCATGTTGCCTAAGAAAAAAATTATCAAATTAAAAATCATGAAGTGCTTCTATTAACTTGAATTAATTTCTTGAAGGCTTTAAAGAGAGAGGATGCAGAAAAAGTCAGCCATGCCAGAGCTTTTATTCAGGGATTGATCGAGTGGACAGGTTCTGATGTTAATGCAGTTGTAGGACCAAAGAATATTCCAGATGATCCAGAATTGCATTATGCCCCTGAAGGTAAGATGATGAAATCTTTACTCTTTAGTAGCAATTATTTTGAATCCGACAATATGCTTTAAAGATCCAATGCTTTTGACTAAAAAACTAAGTTTTAAATGTTTATTTCAATTGTTTCAACCAAAATGTCATAATGTCAATATCCAAAATCTAGAGCCTTCAATTTATCATAATTTTCACATCTGTGACTAATTCAGATTACCATTTGCTATAAACATCATTTTGTATTTTATGTATGTTCTACAGAGGAAATAAGATGCCACCTTGATTATATTTGAGTTGCTTAATAAATAAAAAGAAGTTTTAAAATTAAAATTTTTAATGTCGAGGAAAAGTAAAAGATTTTTAATTGTTTGGATGTAATATTATTTTTGAAAACTTGTATAAAACAGAAATTTCATAAATAAAAAAAAATATACTGTCGTATGGAATGATTGATATTGTGGACTTCAGTTTTCTTCTGCTATTTAAAAAAAACAGCAACTAATTTTTAGTTTTCTCTCCCAGGTTTGTGTTCATCACTACACTTCATGGTGAATGCACAGTCTGAGAAAGGGGAGGCTGAAATTGGTCAAGGCATGAACCTTTTGCTTAAATATTCTCCAAATACAAACCAAAGGGATCTACAGGACAAAACACCTCTTGCTTTAGCTGTTGAGAGTTCTAGAGAGGCAATAGTCAAATCACTGGTATTTAATTTGTTTGTTACTGTTAAACTTAAATTTTTTTCTAAAAAAATAAAAATTCTTTCCAATGTAATTATTTGTCATTTAAAAGGGCAGTTGAGGCATAAATATGATAATCTTAATGTTTGAAGTACAATAATTAAGTTAACCAAGTTCAAAGTAAATATCTTTTTGCATGTCACTATTTTATTTATTTATTTTTAAAAAATTTATTGTTAGCCATAAATGCTAAACCCAACATGTGCTATTTATCCATCATTAGTTACAGTAACAATTATTTTTACTATTCTAATTCTTTTGATTTTTATTAGCTCGAGGGAGGAGCTGATCCTAATGTGTTAATCAAAGGCCCCCACTTCCAAGTCACACCTCTTGTGCTTGCTGCAGAGTAAGTTTAAAAAATATATTTTCAATTAAAAATCATTATTTCATAATCAGCTTGCTAAAATGTATTTTCTCTGAAACAATATATCTGTTCAACAAAAATTTGCATGCTATTTTGTTTTGCTTTTCTTTTGGTGCTCATTTACTCTTCATCATTTCAACTCTTTAGGAGAGGAGCTATGGAGATAATGCGGCTTTTGATTCAATACAAGGCAAATGTACAGAGTAGCCGATCTGATAATCTTCGCACTCCCATTCATATCATGGTCACCAATAGAGGTAAAGGCAAAATAAAACAAGATGCTTTTATATAAATGTTTATGACTCTAGGACTGAAATTATCATGGACATCAATGATTCTCTTTAATCAGATTCAGCAAGTTTTTGAGAACCTAAATATTGATATTATTAAATCATTTGCTGAATTGTTAATGCTGGCTAGTCTCTATAACACTAGCATAAACTTCTTTATTATTAAAAAATTGTTAGAGCTGAAGCATTAAAATACAGTTTCACTTGAACTGTTTAGTCAAAATGAAATACATTTACATTAGCATGCTGCTCTAAGCAAATCTGACTACTTGCTGGACCGTAATATTTGAACATATATTTGAATATATCTTTTAATTAGCTCGAGAAGACGAGACTATTGCTATGATTCAGAACTTACTGCAAGCTGGAGCCGACATCAATAGTATTGACAGTGAAGGGGATACACCTCTGCATCTTGCTGTTCGTTTTAATAAAGGCCATTCAGATACTTCAACTAGTTTGGAGGAATTCCTGCTAGATCGGGGTGCAAATGTGTTTGCCAAGAATAAACAGCAGATGATGCCTTTACACCTGGCATTGAAGAAATCTGGGTATGAACTCTTTTTTGATCTATGTTTCTATTTATTACATTTATTATATAAAATAAGAGAACAAATTCAGAAATAAGTTATTCCTCATGTCACTCCAGAAGCTGTGAAACCCTCATTCTGAGTATCTAGTATGTCTAAATTTTAAATAGATCTTAACATTTTAACATTTTAAACATTGAACTCGTTTATTTCAATCAGAAAATATTCTAGACCTGTATGTTTTATGCATATTTTACACTCTGCAATCCCTCTGGCTATATTTTTTGTTGCTTCACCAGTGTTGATCCTATTGAGTTGTGCAGTCTCCTGACCAGTGTAATGAGAGACCAGAAAGTGGATGAGCCTGATGAGCAAAAGTTCACTCCTCTATTATATGCTGCCAGCTCTGGTGCTACAATTTGTTGCATGCATCTGCTGCAGGTAAATTCAACATGAGTGATTCTTGTATGAGTTACCCTAAGTTGTGAATTTTCTCTTACCAATTTGAAAATCATTCATTAAACTCATTATTTAAATTGTTATATTACTAGAGAGGAGCAAATATTGAAGCAAAAGAATACAGAGGAAATACACCCTTGAACATGGCCATACATGGAGGATTTGATAGGTAAGTGCTTATCTTTTTCTATCATTTGGATATACATTTTTTTCCCTTCCAGATAATTCCAGCAGCTGTAACTTAAATTGCTAAGACAACAGCCTGTTATATGTCAATCTCGATTTATAACAATGCTGATGTGATTATTATTTAACACTTGAAATTACATTTTTAACATCTCTCCCCGACATTCCAGTTGTGCCATCATGTTGATGCAGCGCAATGCAAGCTTGTCCTTCCCAATTGTTGTCAGCCTACCCAGAAAAGAGGAGCTGAAGAAAGAACCTGAAGAGGACAATAAAAAGAAAAAACGTCCATCACTAACTTGGCGTCCAAAGAAACAGTGGCAAAGTAGACAGCCTAAAGAATTACCTGGCGAGAGTATGACAATATTTGAGGTATAGTTTAGTGTTACTCTGTTCTAAAATATATAGATTTTTTGTTTATAATATTAAAGATGTTAATATAATTCAAATGCTTTTTTAAAAATTCATAGTTGTCTAAAGATTAATATTTTTACAAATTATTGAGTATGGTTTGTGTATATGGCAAACATAAGAAATAACATTTTTCATGTAACAAATTGGGCATCAGAACAAAACTAATATTCTCTGCAGGGTGCTGTCAAGAATGATCTCACCGGTGTGGCCCACATGCTCCTTGATGCCCTTGGTATGCCTATGGAGGCTGTCGAGGTAATCAACAAAAATAAGTTTTAGAAAATTTATCCTAAATATTTAATCTATAATGTCTATAAAGTTTGACATTTTTTTTGTTTGTATTTCAGTCAGCGCTTAACCTGAGCAAGTTCTATCTTGCTCTGCGCCTCTTGCGTAGAATTCCTGATGTGAACAGATTGCATGCCAAGAATAAGGAAGGGCAGAATCTGTTCCATGTCTTGGGTTACAAAACCAGCAGACATGACCCTGATTTACAAATCAAGGTAACTGATACTAACTCTTTCAATTTTATATTTATAAATTAAAAAAAAAATTACAAGTTTTAGAAAATAAAATAAAATTGAGATTTAAAAAATAGTTAACATTGTCTTGATCAACCAGTTTTTTAAAATATTGTATTTTTAAGTATAAAGTTCAGAATGAAAATAAAAAAAAAACTCGTATTCAAGGTATCTGCAATAATTTTCAATCTTAAATTCTCCTATTTTAATTTTTGTTTCAATAAGAAATTTAATTGAAAATTTTAAGAGTGGCCTGCATTGTAGAAAAATAAAATCTTACATTTAAAAAAAACCTATCAGGTTGCCGGTGCTTTACTAGAAAAAAGGATTCAACTGGCAGAGAAAGACAAGCGTGGATTTACACCATTAATGTATGCAGCATTGAAGCATCAGTCTGTTTCTCTGGCAAAATTTCTTATCAGTAAGTCATGGGCAATGAAAAATGTCATTAAAAACTGCTAACATTGTTTTGTTTGATTTCATGTACCATGTGGAAAGGCAATTGAATTTTAACTTGACAAGTTTTTAAAAGAAAACAATTACATACTTACACAATATTATTGTTATAAGTATTTGTTCTTGATTATTTTAAAACCAAAGTTAAATAATTTTTACAATTTTTTTCAGCAAATGATCTGAAATTTGACGCCAGAGTTAAAGATAGCAGAGGACGAGACATAATGGCAGCTTTTATGTGGGATTACAACTGGGTATCAGACAAGTTCAAAGTAGATGAAGTGAAGTAAGATTTCTTGTACTGCTTGAACTTTTTTTTGCATTGTTTTATTAGAAAACAGTAAAGTTGTTTTTTTTATATCATTTTTATTTTGTTGTAGTACTTTGAACTAATTAAGGCAAAAAATAAACTTGTTGAAATCAAAAGCAAAACTTTGAATGAAATTTTGTTTTTGATTATTTTACATTTTTATATTTAGTATGTAGAAAAAAAAATCAAAATTTATTTTCTGAAAAATATTTTTAAAAAATGTAATTAATTTACAGAGAATGGCTTGATGTGTTAATAGATCTTGGAAAAGTTAACTTGAACACACTATATGATCACCCACTACCTGACCCTTTGCTTCTTGGAGCAAAAATTTCTTGTGAGCAACCAGATTACTTTGAGACCCGCTGTAAGGACTCAACCAGTCCACTCATCTTTGCCATTCGAAACTATGACTTTGGGCTAGCAAAGTACATGCTGCTGAAAGGAGCTAACCCTAACTTTGCTGACAGTAATGGACTAACACCAATGATGCATGCTGTTAGAATGGTATGTTCTTATTTAATGTGCTGTTTTTTTTTTATAAAATAGATTAACTCTCAAAAGACTGTAGATTTTTCCCTTTTTTAATGACCTTGAATATATCTTATTCTTCAAAGTGTCTCATGACTGTAATTTTGTAGCTACCTCCAAGTATTATATATCATTTTAAAGGTAATTGGATGCTCTTTAATTGATGCTTGGTGTTTGTTCAAAATATCCTTGCTAAATTTGATGTTTTATTATTTTTAGGCAAAAAAAAAATATTTTTTTAAGTCGACAAAAACATAACATCACAGTTTTTACAAAGAAGGAAAAAAAAAAGTGTTTCCAATTAAATCAATAAAATTGATAATTTATTAGAATGTGTTCAATACTATAAAACATATTCAAATTTCAAAAGAATAGACTCATAAATAAAAAAGTTATGACTATTTGTAGGCAACAGATCATTCAAGGAAATATTGCTCAAAAAGTCAAAATTATTTTCAAAAAATAATAATAATTTTTTTTTTCAAAGGAAAACATATACTGCATCATATTATCCTTTAGAGGGTTATTAGTAAGTATTATTTGAGAAGAAAAGTTAAGAAAAAAGGCACATTTTAATAAATAAACATTTTTTATGCATCCCCGAGATACCGATCAAAGGATATAATCCTTCGCCAAGACCATGCATAAAAATTCTTGAAAACAATTTCTTTATTTATTAAAATATAAAAATGTATCAAAAACAAAGCCTGTGACATATGCTCTGACCATTTTACCCTGTTTTGGTAACCCACAATTACATTTTTTGTTATTGTCATGTTGCGGCGCACGATGTAAAGATTTCGGGCTTTACAGTATCAGGTTCATCATCAAATATGTCAATTGTTCCCTAAATTGTTCATTAATTGCTACATTTTCTTGATGCTGATACAGTTGATTGTATTTTGCATTGAGATACAGAAGTGTCTCCCAATTGTACACAGCATGTTTCCTTTATTTTCAGTATCAGAAACTTTTAGGAAACTCAATATAGCCTTGAATATGTCCTTAGTACTAATGGCCTTGCTCATTGTCCATCATAAAAGGATTTCCTGGACATTTCTTGTAAAATTAAGAGCTTGATAAGTCCTGCATTCATAATAAATCCACTTAGTAGATAAAACTCCCCTTCAATGATGTTATAATGGTACCAATTTTTGAAAACACAAAAGTTCTGCGGTCCATTGTCCTGCGCACAAGGCTTACTAATAACCAACCAAATCTGTAGTAAAGTAGAGGTTGAAAATGTCAATTTGCTTTTAAAATCTCCTTATATCCTCTCTTGTTATAACATCAGGAAGCAATAGTGCTTTTCACCTCTGGTCTAAATGCAGCAAAGAGTCCCACAGTCTTTTGTCATCATAACCCATTGTATTGACTATGTTTGACATCTGCCCTTCATAGATGCTGTCAAAATATTTAAAAAAAAAAATTAGTTTAGCTAAAATAAAAAAATTACAATATAAATAAAAAGAATTCAAAATAATAAACAATCTGCCTAAATTACTTTTACTTCAAGTTTTCATTGAAAAGGGAACACAGCTGATTGTTACAGTGTAATAATAGCGTTGGCCTTGAGAACCATTGTTTACATTTTGCTAACTGAAACGTAATAATATTAAAATAATTGTATAACTACAAATAAGTTTCAAACAAATAAATAATTTAATCTATTTAAGAATTTTATACTACTGGAACTTGAATAAAACTAATGCTATGGCTAATAATAGTGCTAAGAAGTATCACAGTATGCGTGAGTTGAGTATGAATGAAAAAAGTAAACAAACCTTGGATGCTATTATTATGATGATAATTTACACAATTGTCGGTATCAGACACATCTGAAGTGCTATCTTCATCAAAAATATTCCTCTAAGTAAGAATAGTTGTCCATTTCAAGCTTATAATCAGAATCAGATTCCATAGCAATGTTTTAGAGTGTAGTAACAGTGAACCGGAATTGTGGCAAAATATGAGTAAATGGCGAAAAGGAAAATTTATGAATGGACAAGTTGCTACCAGATTTCTTCAAGAACTAGTAAAATAAACGATTTTTCTTTCTTGCCAAATAGAAATTTAACATTCCAAAATAGTAAATCTTTATTTTCGCCTTTTAATATTATTTTTATATATATATTAGGGGTCCTTTTTTTCACCCGCCATATATGACCGATTTTTCAATCTCCCGTCTTTTGAGAGTTAATAAAAGTTATAGAGTTATTATTCATTGGTGGGACAAGAAAACATTGTATCTTGGAATATATTCCACAATGATAATATGATAAAACTTATGTAAGTTAGATCAGACTACATAAAAAGTTCATAATAAAAATTTTAAATTATGCCTTAAATGTTCATCAGAATGATGTCAAGATTGTGAAACTTCTCCTGAACTACACATATGATCCAGAGGCTGATGAAGCGGTTGATAAAAAAACAGATCTGAAACCGGTTCTTTCTAAGGAACAGTCAAGACAAGTAAGCTCTAACAGTTCAAAATAAAAGTAGTCATTTGATCAAATAGCATGGACACAAAATATATTTTCAAACAATAATTTATATTTATGAAGTTTAATTAGTTTTGGACTAAGTAGAGAAAGTGTGCAGTCTTAAAACGAGAATAACAAAGTATATTATATGAATTGAGTTAGAACAGTATTTTCTCAGACCTTTTTTTTCGTGGCCAAGAAAAGTAAATCAAGATAACTCTCTGGGGTGAAAAATGTATTGCCTTGCTCATTGCACAACTTTTTAGAAATTGAACGTAAAACTGTTTAATTTCAGGTTATCGCAATAAATTTTGACGTACCTAAGGAAAAAAATCCTGATGACTTGTTGGATGAGGAAGTAGCAGATGAAGCAGGGGAAGATGATGCCGTTTCAATGTCAAAACACACAGAAGAGAATGAAGACTCTGTTGATTTGAATGAAGATGGTGTGTTCCTGTAATAATGTGGTCAAAACAAATAGATTTGAATCATTTTGATAAAAATGAACTACTTTTTTTTAAAATTAACAAAATGATAAGGGCTTTTTAAAAAATGTATATCTTCCAAATTTTTTACCTTGATATATAGTTGAAGAACCACTGGAAGAAACCTTTGAAGAAGAGGAGGATGAAGATGAAAAGAATGATGATAAAGAAGACAGTGACCATGACACAGATATTGTAGAAGATGAACGCAAGACTGATAACGTGTCGTCTGGGTTGACATTGGCTGCACAAAAAAAATCTTTTGTCCCTTCTGGTGCTACAAAGCTCTCACTTTCCCGACATGTGTCACAATTAAATAAAGACAGTAAGAATTATGAACTTATATTTTAATTTTAAAATTGTTTGAAACTTTTAAAAGCAGTAGTTATTGTTTTAGCTTTTGGATATTCAAACATGAACAAGATTTTGAAAATGCAAATGTTACTAAGGCGTTTAGAAACTTTCTTTTGGGCCATGTAAAAATTTTTTGAAAAAAATGTTGCTAAACATGTAAAGAGTTGGATAAAAATCATCGGGATTTATAATTTGATTTACTATAATATATTACACCATATAAAAAAATATACAAGTTATAATACAAAATATGTTATTGGAACACTGATACTGTTACTTACCTAAGAGTCATATTTTGTAACACTGACTATTATTACTTACAGAAGAGTTCACTAACATTGTAAAAACCAGCCAAGTGGATTTAGCTCTTAGTGACAAAAATGGTTGGTCCGCTGTACACCATGCAGTTTGTTCTTTGGAACATGCCACGTTTGATAATGCTGAAATTGTTTACCTTCTTGGCAAAGCCGGGGCTCCACTGGAAGCCAAAAATAAAGCTGGGCAAACACCCATGGATCTCGCTCAAAAGACTGATGCAGAGAAAATAGCCAAAGTACTCAACAAATTGCTGGCACTTGAGCCATATAATAGAGAACATAAACCGTTTGTGAGGGTGAGGATAAATTCAGTCTTTCGAATTTTTTTTTTTTAAATATTGGATTGATTTGTAGAGTTTTTCCCCCTAAGATTCATTAGTTAAAGACATGTTATATTTATAGATGTTGTTTGTGGAATAACAATGTCATACCCTAAATCAACTATGATAATGAAAAATTAAATGACTACAAAATGAATATGAAAAATTGGATTCTTTATCTGTGTCTTCTGGATTATTATTGAACTAGTTTTGTGAAAGTAAAATAATGCTGAAGCATTTCTGATGGAATATATTACAGAATCCTCAGCCTTTTGTTGTGCCAGAAATTGTAACAGGCATTACCAAACCTGATGTTAAAGCTGATGCAGAAGAGATGTTGAAGAAATTGGACAAGGCATCAGGTGTTTCAGAAGATGCTGAAAATTTGCCCAAAGTGGATACTAACTGTGAAATAAAACATTCAGGGTATGTTATACTGTTAAAATTGTAAATCTGCCAGTCTCATCATTTGAAGTTTCTTATTTGTAAAATAATTGATTATTGCTGCAGTTATTATTATATCATTATTGTTATATGCAAAAGTTCTAAAGGTGACAATAGCTTCCTTAATAAGCTCTCTAAGGAACAGGGATGATAACATTAAAGATGGAATTTTTGGAATCATATTTTTGGAATCATATTTTTGGAAAAACAAATTATTAACCAGTTTGAAGTTATATCTTTTAATGGAATCTCAATAATGGTGCTGGGATGGTCCCAATTTTTTCTCTATACACAAAACTTTTCCAATCCAAAAAAAAAAAAAAAGGTCACTGTCTTGCAGGGAAGTGGCCATCAATCCTAGTACCAACATTCCTTATGATGTGACGCTCAGTAAGGTGGACGTCACAGTGGGCGCTTGGGGCATGTATAATTTTTACAAAATGCAGGTATGTTTCTGTGTGACACAAAACGTTTTCTTTTAAGTAATGATGACTGGCTTCACATTCGAGCCATTAAAGGTATTTCCTGCATCTTCCATCGAATATCATAGATACTTTTTTTCTGAGATATTTTGTTAAAATTTGTTCAATGGATGAAAACACTTAAACCCTTTACTTATAAATGAAAAGTATAGAATTAAAGGAGATAAAAAGCAGGCTATTATTTTTTAATAATTACAAGAAGTTACTAAACCTGTTTTTAACTTTAGTATTGTATCAAAAGGTTCACAGTTGTGTAGCAAAATTTGGATATGATAGAAACAAAAATATTTGTAAAAAAGTTTGTTGGCATTTGACCGACTAATTATCATGGGTATGGTGTGTTGTTGAAATTAGTTGTTTTAGTGTGCCTTAAGATTAAAAAGGAGGAAAACCACTACAATAAACAAATACCGGCACTGATGAAATTGCAACTTTTATAAAGAGAAGTCACTGTAGCTGTTGAATAAATGAGCTTCACTCTTGTAATCCCTCTGTTAGGTAATTCGCCACACTACCAAGAACCTATTCATCCTCTTCACACGCTGGGGCCGCATTGGAGACAGAGGCCAGTTTCAGCACACCCCCTTCCAGTCTCTTCCTGAGGCAGCTAAAGAGTTTTGCAAAATATTCAGGTCTAAAACTGGCAATGACTGGAATAATCTCAATAAGTGAGTAAAATGTCCTTTCTTAAGATACATACCCCAAAGAGATATATTGTCAATTGATGTGAAGTTGTTTTTCTACTGCATTTCTTGCTGTGATAGTTAATAATCATCTGTTTCTGTAGTTCCAACTTAAAAGTAAAATTTTACATTGTTTTGTGATTGCATTAAATGAACCTCTTACATTAAAATAATTTGTGTTGTCACAGATGTTAACAACTATGGACAATCTCAGTTTTAATTTCTGTGTCTTCATTTTAAGAGAACATGTTCATATTCATAAATATGCTCTGTATGATGAAGGTTTTCCTTTATTCTTAGATTCCAGAACCAACCTAAGAAGTACAGATTGATGCCCAAGCCTGAGAAACAATACAAGCAGCATAAGGTGGAATTCAGCTTTGACTCAAACCTTACCACCAAATTGCCTGAACCTGTTTTTGATCTTTTGACAGAGTTGGTAAGAAAAGTTGCTAGCTTTTCAAAAACTTTTATTTTGTGCCTTTGTTATTTGCCTTTCTGGTAAATGTCATCCCCTAGACTACAAGTGCTCCAAATTATGTTGAATAAATTACTGTTAGGTTTGTAAAATATGTATTTGTTGCAGTCTGAATTTTAAATTTAAAAAAATAAAATAAATACTCTATGTATAAAATAATTTTATAATTTAAAAGAAAATGTCAACAAATAAAATGATTTGATCTACAGAGCAGTGTAAACATGTTGTTAGCATCCATACAGAAGGTTGGTCTGAATGAAGACTTCATGCCTTTTGGGAGAATGAAGAGGGAAACTTTACTTGAGGCCAGAAGGATTTTGACTGATATTAGGTGAGTTAATTATTTACCAAAAGATGAGAGATATTATATTTGAAGGAAAAAATTCCTAAACAGCACTGCCCTGTTTCAGTTTTGTGTCTTTTTTTAATGATAAAATGTATTTATTACAATGGCATTATATGTAATTTGTTTAAATATCTTATTTAATAAATTACAAATCACTTTCCAAGATAAATGCAGATAAAAGTTTGGGGGAAAAAATGTACAAATCTTAGTATGCATGAATGACCATTCATTTATATGAAATGAGACAGTCACAAATTCATGTGCATATCATAGTATACATGAATGACTATTCATTTATATGAAATGAGACAGTCACAAATAATGTGCTAGTGTTGTGAGCATTATAGAATTTTGTAAAAGTGTAACAGAAAAGTAAATGCCCACAAGGAATAAAAATCAAATACATAAAAAAACAAACAAAAAGACTTGAAATTTTGTTTTAAAACCTAATATGTACAAAGCTATTTTATCCTGGTCTTGAAGTATTTGAAAATTAGGAGTAAGGATTGAAAGGTACAAATAGTTTGATACAAATTTATATATATTTCAGTGAACTAATAGACAAAATTACAAAACTGCGTAACAACCTGACCAATGAAGTTCAAGCGGAGTACCAAAGTAATTGTGAGGAGGTAAATTGGCAAAAGATTTTTCATTAAACTATAAAGTCATAAATATCACTTTTATTTTAAAGTTTTATAATCAATGAAGAAATAATTTTGTGGTAAATAATATTAATGTCTAGTTGGCACATCTGATTTCAGATCTTGCTTGTCGGTCTGACAACTGTTTAATGATGTTATGAAAATATCTTTATTCATCAGATAGCCAAGCTGACCAATGAATACTATCATCTGATTCCCATTTATGGGTTTGAAGATGAAACAATTCAACCAATCTCAGAAAAGAAAATGCTCAGGGAACACACCAAACTGCTGGCAGACCTCATGGACTTACAAGTGGCCAACAACATTCTGCTTGGAGCCAATTTCAGAAAAGCAGGTTTGTTAGTCTGCTTTAAAACATAAACTAACAATATCAATGTCATATCCCTTTTTATACATTATGCCTTTTTGATTTAATATAAAATTCAACTATTCCACTGTTGTAAACCAGCTGAAACTTTTATTTGCTAAAAAGTTTTAATCGTTAACTTGTGGCAACACCACTATTCTAAATAGATAATTTCGTTTTCCTTTTTTTTTCCCCCTCAGAGTGAAGTAGTTCTCAGGAAGGATATTTTGATTTATACTAAATAAATGTGTTAAATTTTGTGCTATGGATTTTCTAGTTTATTTCAATTCTTTTTTCCCCCAGAGATAAATCCTATGGATTACATTTACAGCAGTCTAGAGTGCAGGATCCAGCCATTGCTAGAGGAAGACCCTGAAGCTCAGTTTATTCTTACAAACATCCACGCAACTGGTAATTAACCAAACATTTTGCATCATGTTTTTCATATATTAACATGTAACTTACAGCAAAACTTGTTAAGAGAAGCAATAAAGTAACCCAAACATATTAATGTATATTTCCTTCCCTTTGATAACATTGTCACGTAAATGATTAAAATGGAATACTAATGCCCTTTCTGTTATTTTTTTATTTCCAGTCCCATCCGCAAATATTAATAGGATATTCAAAGTATCCAGGGAAGGTGAAGATGCTAGACTTGCAGCACTGAACTTGCCTAATCATCAACTTCTCTGGCATGGCAGCAGCATGTCCAACTTCATTTCCATCCTGTCTCGGGGTCTTCTTGTCACTCCACCAGAAGTACCATGGACAGGTCATTTGTTTGGAGAGGTAACCTTGTTTGTAAAAATGTATAAGACTTCAGTTAGTCAAAAAGACTAGTGATAATTTTTTTTGGTATGCTGTGAATTAAAATCACTCTGAATATCTTTACCTCGTTTTTAAAAATAAAATAGGTTGTATAGTGTTTAAAACTTTCTAAGACTAGGGTGTATTGTTGATATTTTTTATAAAATTATGGGTTTGTCCATAAACAATACTACAAATTTTGATAGCATTTTTGGAAACTACAGAAAAAAAAAATGTTTTTGGAAAAAGTACAAAATAATAACATAAGGAGTCCTTTTGTTCTTTCTGTTTTAAAAATAAAATAAACTTTTCTATTTTTGAAGGGTATTTACTTTGCTGACACATTCGTGAAGAGTTCTCATTACTGTCACAACCACAGCCCCAAATCTACTTGCAAGGTTATGCTGCTCTGCGAGGTAACTTAAATATAAATATTTATTTGAATGACCTGAGCTCAAAGATGAATCTTTAAAACTTAATAGTTTCTATTAATACAAAGTTAAAGCAAAGATATCACTATTTTATTAACAAGTTAAACTAAAGATATCACTGATGTCAAAGAAAAGGTTTCTTGGGGGGCGGTCCTCTTGCCCGACCCCTTTAAATATTTCTGGCACCATTGTCTAGGGTATTGGGTAAAGCACTTATCCCCAAGAGTCATCACACTTGCATTCAATAACAACAGAAACACTTCATAAAATACAGTTCTTCTTAAATATTCATAATAAACACACTGATGAGAGCTTCTGGCCAACTCTTAGCAAAACTATATGAACCAACATCAACTAGCCACACTTCTGGGCTACTGAACATCAACTAGAATTTCTGGCCAAGGCTCAGAACTCAACATCAATAGCTACACTGACCTCTCAACACATGTCTCTGGAACTAACATCAACTATTGTACATCAACTATCATCATGCTCACACACCTTATATTCTCATAAACTTGTTTATTATGCTTCTCATTTCATCCAATCACAATAAGCCATGATAATACCTCTGACACTCGCAAATCACATTGACAAGTTCACACTAACAGTGATTCTCACATTCTTAACAACTGATACGATACATGTTTTAGGTGGCCCTTGGTAACCCCAAAATCGATGTGAAACATGGTGATGAGGACCACCTTGATGATGACATTAACAGTTTGAAGATTCTTGGCAATAATGCTCCAGTTCCAGATTTTGATGCAAGACTGCCGTTTGGTAAAAAGAGTTTTCTTTTACAAAACTTAATGCATTTTGAATTTTTAGTTGGATTTAGAATATTAAAAAAAAAATGTAATATACACTGATACATGAAAATATTTAGCCAAGATGACTAAAAAATTTTATTTACTGAAATTCACATGCCAGCATTTGAGTTTAAAAAGACGTGTTGGCCATATTTCTTAATTTTTAAAAATGGTACCCGGTATTTAAAATGTTTTTTTTTTTTATATAATTTTTTTTTTACACTCAAATAATACAGTATTTTGAAGTATGTATGCATTAATTTAGAATTCACTTTTTACACTAATAATTTTCCTATCTAGGTATATATACCACTCAAAAAAAATCTTTCAACAAATTTTAAAATTTTTTAAATATTTAATTTATTTAAAAAACTTAAAAGCCTTCTCAAAAGTTTGAAATCTTTAAAAACAAAAGTGAACTATAATAAAGATTATTGTTTTAAAATGTGTTGAAGGAAACACAGTGAGACTATGCCTTTACTTTTCATAGATGGGCTTAGCTGCCTGCCATTATTTCTAAACTGCATTGATTCAAATTAATTTTACTTTGCAGGTGCGACATTATCACTGGGCCAGGTACAGAAGATGCACTACCACCCACCGGCCAGAATCACCCACAATGAGTACATCATTCACAACTCTGACCAGGTTGCCATCAGATATCTGGTTTTGTACAATGGTTAAATGTTTAAACTGACCTTTTGATAAGTTCATAAAACTTGTTACCTTAAAGATCCTTTTTAATTTCAGTAACCCCTTCTTTTATCTGTAACATCTCTGTATGAATTCTTTAAGCTTTTATTTTGGTTGACCATTGTCAGTAAAGTTTTATTTGTAAGGAGTTAACTCTTTACTTGTATGATTAATATTTGATGCCTGTCAATTTTTTTTATGCCTTAATTTCTATTGAAAATTTGAACTTCTAATGTGGTGTTTGCTAACGGTACTTTAAAAATCCGTCTGGTTTTCATACTTTTTGAAAAAATCATTATGTAGCGACTTGTCACATGCTACCATTTTAAATTTAAACTCGAGATTGGACGGTAAAAAAACTTGGTTAAAATTTTTAAAATCAGAAAATAGTTTCATTTCTTCAAATAATCTTTTTTTACAATTTAAAAACTCAATAATTCCACATAAACCTTTACATTTTCTATCTTGTGCTGTACAGACTTAATTTCAATGGTTTAAGGTTTTGTGGCATTGTAATAGTATATAATTTTTATTTTATGAAATTAATATAAAATTGTTATGAATTAATTGTATAGGGATTTGCATGCTACTGTATTTTCTTTTTATTTAGCGTTGTTATATGTCAATGCTCTCGTTACAAGAAATGTTACATTCTGTGTTGAGTTAAGTTTCTGTTAGCAAATCATTAGCTGCGTGTAAGCCCTATTGGCCTTAAGTAGTAGGAAGTAAAATAAACATTTTAAAAATCTTTGTTCCTGAATACTTAATTTTTAATTCATAATTGTTTGCAGTGTTTAACTACCATGAGAATCAAGGGAGCAATGAAAATGCTTTTTTTTAGTTTAAGTTTTTGTAATTATTTTGTTTCTGGCAAAATCCCTTCAATACTTTTTTTCATAAAATTAACTATTCATTCAGAAGTGTGATTTCGCACAATTGATGTGGTTTGTAATCAAGGTTTTAATGGCAACTACAATTTTAGAAAAATTTGAATTATCTTTTTGTTGCAACTTTGTCATATATCATTTAAACTGAATAATTCACCATTTAATTATAAAAAATCTTCAGCTACAAGTAACATTTTTAATATTGGTGGATTTCTTTGTAAACCATAAATCTTTTAAAAGTAAAAAGAACAATTAGCCTGACGTTAATGCATAGCACATTTGAAATTTTAGCTACTGCTTGAGATTTTGTTGAACATCTATTAATATTTTTGTTCATATTGACATTGTTTCATAAACAATGTTTCATCTTGATTTTATTTCACAAAAAAAAAACAGACATAAAAGTTAATATCTTTAAAAAAATATATGTTTTTCATTCATAATTGTTATGCCAATCATTACTTGTTTTTAATCTTACAAAGGAATGAATTTTAACCACTTGTAATGATGTAAAATTTGTTTTGAAATGTATTAGTATTGTCTGTTAACAAAAAAAAATTAAAATTGTGTGTTTGTCATCTCTTGGTGCATTCATAATTTTTTTGTTAAATCATTTTGTGTTAATGTAATTTTTATTGTGAACCATTTATGTAGCTTCCCCAAAAATACACATTTAATTTTTTTTATGTTAATGGTAACTTGTATTACCTTTAAGGAAAAGGGAATTTACCTTACATCTATGGTAACAGTGAAATGTGTTTTTGAAAGGAAATCACATAAAACACAAATCCAGTGTATGGGGGTTCCTAATAAAAATGCATGAGGTAACAATTAAGCAAGTGGTAAATAGATGGACATTAGATGTCATTGTTTCTTAGTGAACTGTGAAAATGCCCAACTTTGCAGCATGGTAAGAGTTTTAGATGATAATTATAACTTGTTGTATAACTCAGTGTTCATATTAATTACTGATATTGAAAGATGTCATGTGCGCTTTTGTGTTCCATTACTGTACATTGTTCCATCATTAAAGTTGAATGTTTTAAGTAGCAAGATTTACCTGTTTATCAAAGTTCAAATAAACCTTTTCAATTCAGCTTATTTTTTTATTTTTGTCTGAAAAGTAGCTGAAGCCTATCCAAATGTGTACTTCCACCTCAACAACATACTAACAATTCTTCTTACATCACAATAACAACATATTAACAATTCCTCTGACATCTGGAAAACAACATAACGATTTTTCCATGCTGCCCTGAGGTTTAAAGAAAACTTAAATTAATCTCAGCATTAACAAGTTTAATAAATTACAAGTCTACTCACACATCTATAATTATTTCATAAATGCAAATGAATGGATTGAAAGAACATATAATATAAACAATATCAAGTGAAGAGCTTTTCTTAAAGAAAAAAAAATCATACATGCCTAAAATTTAAGATGATTTAAAACAAATTATGATTCATGTAGAAAATGTACTCCGGTACCAGTAATCACACTTTTGTATTAACATTTACTCATTTAATCACTTTTTGTATTAAAATTTACTCAGTTTAACAGAGCATGGGCTTCATGAGTTATTTTAATTGTCAACTATGCAAGTATTGTAAGACCATTTGGGCATGCTAAATATACTGAGGCAGTTTGAATAAGGTAGGAAGACCTAATTCAGTTAAATATAATATTGAGCTGAAGCAAAATTTTAAGTCATTGCGAAATGAAAAAAACAACAACAAAAAAGTATTCTTTTGAGAGATGCTCAAACTACTGGCCCGTTAATTGCTTATAACAGGGGATAGTGCTAGGGATGGGCTTTAGGAAACAATGGAGTCAGTGGCCAACAATTTTGAGAATTTCCGTTGTAAGGTATTGAGGAGCCTGGAAAACCTTGTCTTCAGAAATTGAAAGTCTTGATCATTAGGTTTACAAATGGTCTTAATAAGTTATCCAGATCCATATGTTGCAAGCGATATCTGACTAAATGCCACCCATTTGGTTAAAAAACTATGTAAATCTATCAAAATAGACAGTTTATAAAGTGAATCATCTTGCAGTCATGTCATTTTAAAAAAAAGAAAAGTTGTAATTTGTGGCAAAATCATAAAATGGACAAAATATGCTATGTTTGACAAAATAAATTGCACATCATCTTGAAATGAGAAATCATTCATTCATTAGAGAAGTACTTCTTAAAAGGTTACATTAAGTCAACACACAATTTAAGTATAATCTGCATATAATGTAATTCAGCACTTTGGATCGCATTTTTACTTAAGAAATATTACTTTCAACTAAATTTTACCATTTGAAAACAATCAAATTACAGCACACTGAATTTTAAAAACCCAAGTTAAAATCATGGCAATCTTTTCAAATATGTACTCATGTCACAGCCCTCTCAACTGTCTCAGCCTGGTCCCTTGAATTCTGACAATCTCGCAGAAAGAATCATGATCTTTGAATTTGTATTTGAAACTTACCTGTAAAAATGGAGGGCAAATGTGAATTAAAAAATGAATTTATAAATTAACTGGTTGCATCTCCAGTATACGGTAATAATTATATCCCATTAAATATTTTATATTTTTTAAAAGAAATCATTAAATAATGTGAATAGTCATGGCAGAATACAAAAAACAGCAAACACAAAAACATAAATGACTTATTTTTTGTAACAGGTGGAATAGGCTAAAAAAATTTTTTTAAAGAGTTAAATACTTACAAGCTGGCATAGCACTGACTTCTGCTGTGACTATGCAATTAATGCCAAGATTTGAGAGTGCACCCCTTATCATTCCACATGGAAATGCCAAGTACTGGAATTTTCAAGAAACAATGCATTCTTTTGTAATTTTATTTATAATTCAAGAAGTATTATTTCTGCTTTTCAAAAATGTCACATCTCTTAGCTTAAGATTTGTCCAGTTTGAATGTAACACTATCCTACTTTCATATTTAAATAAATATTTTTCATATGTCTATTTATATCTAATAATTTATTTTATTAAATTAATTTAGTCTAGTTTATTAAATAAAAGGCTTTAATATAGTCTCACCTTTGGTGCTGATTCCATATACTGTTTTCCGGTTGACATTTGAACTAGAAATTTGAACTTATTGTCTTGCAATACATAGACACCCTGGAATTGCAAGAAATAGTTTGAAAATGGAAATAAAATAAAGTTTGTATCATAGAGAAAATGCCTATGGAGACTATGAAAAATATTTTTAAAATTGTGTTTGCTATTTGCATTACAGTTTAGTATTTTAAACTATTTTCCCAATAATGAAACCCTTGATTAAAACCTGGTGGTTAGTCCTAAGATTGTCTATCTGTTTCTTATAAACAAGATTCCAAAGATCTTTACAGAGAAACTTCATAGTGTCAAGTTCATCTTTAAAACGGGAACTTTCCCTGGTAAATCTGCAAAGAAAAAAAAATTAATTAAAATTTCACGTTGGATATTTACATACAAAAAATATCTGTCAATTCTTAATCAAAAGGGAGTGCATTACTCATGGTATCATCTAATGTTTATTAAATTTAGAGGGACTTAAGACAGGTCAACACAAAGGTGATTTAAATGTTCAACAATTAACCTTTCAATAAGACTCTGTCCCACACGAAAACCCAATGCCTCAAGCTTTGATATGCACTGCTCCTGAAAAAGTAATAATATTTAGGTTAATACCTTTTAAAATCTTGAAGGGCACTTTGTATAATTTTTTCAACCTATTAAATTAAATAAGTCTTTAGTTTCACCCAGTTGTACGTGTCGCTGCACTTAAAAAAGGATAGGACACCTTGAAAGAATGCCAGAGCATAGAGGAGCCAGGTTTACAGACTAAGGGCAGAACGTTTATGAGTAGACCAAAATAGAGATGGATGTAGAAGATTTACATCAGCTAGAGGCAAGCGACTTGAGGCTGTTGCACCATTGATTATGATTTTATTTATTTCACCCCAATTTTACTTCATTACTTTCTGTATCTTGACTTTTGTTGTGCAATGCTAGTTTGCCCACTTCAGTTAACAGGGTTGGTTTAACCCCTTTTATATTAAAGCCAATTTAGATAAAGCCTAATTGTGTTTGATATAAAAATGAATGAAAAAATGTGATTTTGGCAGGTTTACATTTATTTGATTTAACTTTCAGTAGACCCAGTGGTAAAGCTAGGGGTGGGTCAACAGTTTTGCCCTTCCCCCTTAAGCCTTTAACAAAATAAATCATCTGCAGTGCCTGCAGTTGGAAGAAAAGGCCACCATGTGCTTTAAATTTCAAATAAGTTACCGAAAAAAGTGCTGCCAGGGGCTGGAAAACCCTGTAAGGTCCCCCTAGGTATGCCACTGCCTTGACCTACTTTATTCATAAATATACCTACTAAAAACTGGTCCTACTAACTTATTAATATTAAGTAAAATATGCTAAACTCTACACTACGACCTAAACTCAAACTAACTCGTTCATCTTTGGATGCTTCTCTGTAGACATAATCAACCATTTCCATGTGCAAGAACTCAAATATAACTTCATCAGCCATAATTAATTTGATAATATTAAAATTTAAAAATTAAGAGCACAATTACTGGACCAAATTTTTAGTCTTTAGTAATTACAACATTCAATTCCAACTGACAAAAGAACAGAGAGTAGTATTATGCTAGGTGTAGGCCCTTTTTAGCCAATGTTTTTCTTCTACTCTTAACAATAAATAGAAATAAATAATTAAAGTAACGGTATTCTTGAAATTATTGTGGGCAATGCTGTAAATAGACATAAAGTAAGATAACTGCTTCACTTTTAACAGGAAGTGGTTTTATTTTTACAATTTTTGTTTTGAGGAATCCATCCAACATGGCAGAACTTAGTGGAGTGGAGGTTTTGCAAAGTGAAATAGAAAAAGCTAAGGATAAGCTTCGAAATTACAATGAAAATATTAAGAAATTAACAGGCCGGGATCCCAGTCGACCGGGGTACGTATCAGGGTTAAATTGCAGTTGTAAATGACTAAGTAAATAATTTCTACTAAGAGTTAAGAAAGACTAAGAATAACTGATTTAATCAGTGATTAAGAGTAAGTAAGAGTACTGATAAAAGACTAATAATTAGTATTAGTAGATATTATATTATTTACTTACTTATACTTAGTCATAATAATAATAAGTTAAAGTTACTTAGAATTTACTATATTACCTGTAGCTAAGTATAACTTTAACTTATATTAGTATAGTCATAGTCATAGTATATAAATAATTTTTAAATTAATAGTACTAGTACTGGCTTGGTCGCCCATAGATTAAGGGGGGGGGGGGGGGGGGCTCACCAGATTGTGGTATGATCATGATGATGTAAACGTTGTAGTATTTAAAAAAAAAAAATGTATGTCAAATTATGAGGCGAGGGTATGTGTGTGACAATTTTGTGTTGATTTGGGATGGGGTGTGTCCCAAAAGCTGCCAAAATATTGTGACATTTTATTAATTATGGATGCAGACCTGCCAACCCTTATGATTTTTTGGAATTAATGAATAATACAGATTTTTTACCCCTCATTCCAACCTTCCGAAAAACCCCTTAAAATTCAGATTTTCCAAAATTATAATTTTTCACCTGTCATAAAAATTCGAAAGCGGAAAAAAAAAAATCGGGTACGACGGGAAGTGATACATTTTGATGATGTCACTTGCTTTGTTTTTATGAAGTGTCTGCATGTTGGGGGAATGGACGAATAATCTCTCGAGATATTCGTCCGGATATGATGTATTCAACCAAGTTACATAACCGCTGTAACAAAGTTGCTCGATATATTAGTCCGTCAGCCTCGTTATGTGACCGCTAATAGTCAATCAGAGTTTGCGGTACTTCATTTCAACAAATTTAAGTTAGTCTGGACATACTAGAAATATTGTTGGTATACATAATGAACAAATGGTTAAAAAGTGACAATGTTAAATAAAGCGTGACTGCCGGTCTGATCTCGCGCACTATTTGTCCGGTCGTCTGACTTGTAGACACTGCCTTGTTTTTATCAAAGCGAACCGCAATCATTATGCAAATGAGATATCCTGATGTGCATAATTTATGCATGCAATTTTTATTTACACTTTTAACAAAAATTGTCTTACTTGCATAATTTTGTTGAATTTTTTAAAGTCTCTAGATGACAAAAGTATAAATGATGCATTATTTTATTAAAATTCTTATTACAAAATCAAAATAAAGAAAATTATAAACAAAGATTAGGACTTATCATTCTTCAGTCATTTCTAAAATTCATAGGCCTTGGTATAGTAACAATTTGAGCTGTAGAGGCAATTTATTTTTGGGAATAGTCTTACACTTCAGGCATCACCATTAAATGCCAGTTTAATTATTGACATAAATTAAAAGCATTAATCTTTTATGGTACTAACATGTTAAAAGTGAATCTGTTTATAAAATCACAAAACTGAATTCAAAAACCCATGGCGATTGTCTTTTATTACCTTTTTGGTGTACCAGTTAGGAAGGTGGTAACATTATTATTATTCAGCCAAATAAATTAAAAGTGTGTTAAACTTATCTTATGCTCACAGTGAAAAACACTTTCTGACCTGACAGAGACTCTTCAAAATATTTTCTGCTCAGACTGGCTAACTTAGTTAAAATAACTTAAAACTACTATCTTGTGGATGTTTTCAGTTATTGGATGTATAATCTCTGCCTCTTGTTACACCATAGTTCCTTCAGCTTTAAAAACTGAAATGAGAACACTTTGTTACCACACTCAACCTGAAGCTAAATACAAATAAATAGCAGCTCATCCTAAATGTTAAACTTGTAACAAGTTGTAGGCCTATAATTTTTAATAGTCTATCAGATATCAAGAATATGAACTTAATTTTATAGGCCTATAAAATATTTTGCATATATTCTTAGTCTTAATTTTTTTTACTTATTCTTATGCTAATGCTAAATTATGTTTAACTGACAAAATTATCAATTAAAAAAATTTTGCAATGGCAAAAATATTGTAAAAAAAAAATCATGGTATGCAATAACTTTATCTTTTAGAATAAGGCGTATACTCAGTGGAGATGGAGGAGAGCGAGACGAAGATGGCTTCAATGGTAGAAATGCTAGAGGTAGAGGTAGACTGTTTGGCATGGCAAGGTATGGATCATTTTTAATTGAGGGAATCATAGATTTTTAATTAACGTAATTATTAAAACTAATTTTTTAAAAAGATTGTGAGTGCTTTTAAAATTCATATAGCACATACAATATGTGTTCATATTCATAGCATATTCATAAATATATATGAACTTATTTGTGAATTAACAAGTTGTTTAACATAATTACATTTCAATAAATGCTGAAGTATATTTGAATGATCTGTGGTCTTCTTGAAGAAATATTATGGAAGTGATTGCTGGACATTTTCCTTTAATTTAGGAGAGGCATCATGGAAGACAATGGCCCCCCATCAAAGAGAAGAGTCATCGGAGGAGCTTTCTCTAGGTAGTGTCTGTTTGGCATTTAGTTTTGTAGATGTAGCCTTCTTTTGTAAAAGAAATTAGGTCAAATCTCTTTTATTTGTTGCGGTCTTTGCTTGAACAATATGTTCTCTTTTGAGTTGATAAGTTTCTTCATATATGTTTACATTTCCTGTAGAATTCTTTATTTTTCTCTGTGCTGTTATGTTATTTTTAGATTGTTTGTTAAATTTTAAGCAAGCTTGTTTTTACCCCTTCTTAGATTGGGGCCAGTTCCAGTTGCAGCAAGACGGAGGGAGAGAGAAGACAGCCCATACGAAGAGGAATTACCAAATAAGGTAAATGCTTTTGTTACAAAAATAAATGTCCTGAGCATTTACTTTCTTTTAATGTTGCTGGATTGAATAAGTATCCTTTAATATTTATTTTGCTTCTAATAAATTCTAAGTTACTATAGTAAAACTTTTATTGCAACCTGTTTTTTTATTCATAAAGCAACATTTTTATTGCAACCTGTTTTTTTTATTCATAATTAATTTTCTCCTAAAGGGCTGATTCAGTTTAATTCATACAAGAGGTTGAAACACATATTGGCTTACTACATTTTAATTATTATGTTCTAATATGTAGTAGCATATTTTGAACATATCTTTAGAACAATAATTTTTTTGCTGTTATTTAAAGAAACCAGTTACATTGTAAAAAGTCTGCCAAGAAGAAGTTAAATAAATAATATTAATTTATCCACATTAACCTATACATTTTTTATTAAATTAATTGATTTCCAGTATGGTTTTCTGTTTCACAAATCACAAATGCTTTCATTTAATAAACATTAAATTGTCATTTCTAATAATGAGGATTTTTATAATTTCATAATTCATTAGTGGTGAGAACAAAACAATGCAATTTAAAAAAAAGAATATAGGAAAGAGTCAAAAATGGGTTTGCCAAGTGCTGATTTCTGAATGTAAAAGTTATTTTGTCTCTCACAGCTGTCTGTGCAGTCTTCAGTAGTTTCTACCTCCAGAGAAGCCAAGAATAGACAGGAGATTATGCAGGAGCAGACCAAAGATAAGGAGGGCATGCAAAGGTTTGATTGAAGATTCTAAATATGAGGTTTAAATTATGATGGAATTTTTGTAATTTGGGGCATTAAAATGTGCTTTGTCTTGATATCAGCCTCAAATAGTTGATAGTTGTTATTTTGATTTAATCAGGAATAATTTCAGTTAGAAATGGGAAGGCCTTCCTCAAAATTTATAGATATTGCTAAATTAGACTTAAGAATTGAAAAAACAGATATGTTAACAGAAAGGCATAAAGAGTATGAGTATACAGCTGACTATAGTTTAAACTTACCTATTATTAATTGATATCCATTATTATTTGATTTGTAGGAATAGAAGAATGTTTGGGCTTCTGTTGGGAACACTCAACAAATTTAAAACAGAATCCAAGACCTTGGAGACTAAGGTGAGAATGAATGAAATAGTTCTAATTGAACCAAATATGATTCAATGTTAAATACTTAAAACTTGAGTAATTTAAAGTGAGCAAATACGTGATTTGATTTTATAAATAAAAAATTTCATTTCTCAGAAAGAGTTTTGCCTTAGGAAATTGCACCATACAAATTATTAAAGCTTTAGAATTACAAATATACATCTATAAGCCTTTGTATTTTGAGTCTTAAATTTAAATGCAACAATTCCTGTTTTCCCCCCTACAATTCTTTAATTCATGAAAATGTAATAAAGACTAATAAAAATATAAATTTTACCATACTTAATTCCTCCAGGAGGTGCAGCGCAAAAAGATAGAGGAGAAACTGGAAGAAAATGCAGAAAAGGAGAAACGAAAGTTTAAACAAGAGACCAAGCTTCTGATGGAGGAAATGCACCTGGAACAGTCCAAGATCTCAAGGCTCCAACAAAAGATGGAGATGGTCCAGGAGGTGAGGCACATTAAGATACCAATGACAAGTGTAAAATGTATCTGATATGAAATATACATACTAAATGCAGATGGAAATATTGTGTGTGTATCGTTTAATCATTGCAGTAAGTACAACAGTTTGTTACAGGCTCATTAATACCCGACAGTTCGTAAAATAAATTTTTTCTCGGATTATCTCAATCTTTCAGCACTCAGAGCGGGAAGCAGAGATGGAGAAGTTAAAAAATTTCATAGCCACAAAGACAAAGCCAAGAATCTTCTGGATGCCTGTCCAGAGCTCTACATTGGTAGAAAACAAGCTGAAGGACTCCAAGAAAGTTGTGGATGGTGAGATCATTGCTAGCAGTCAATTTTAATCTTTCATCAGAACAAAATATAAATAAATACACATTTTAACTTAGAGAACATTTTACAATTATTACCATTTAAATACAAGACATCTAAAGTAGTTTTCTAGTGTAGAAAGCAGCCATCAATGAACTAGTTAGTAATCATTTAGATTTTGTAACCACTGAGAGAGCATGCTTGTAAGTCGTACAGACTGGGGAATTTTATAACTCTTGGTTCTTATTCGAGGAGAAAGAATTCGCTTTGATTGAACTGATCTTAGATGAAGAGGGTGGCATGTATCATCCAAAATTTAAAAAAAATAATTTTACAACAGCAATTTTTTTTCAATTAATATTTTTAAACTCTAATTTCATGCCCACATCTTTTATCTTTAAAACAAAACTTATGCCATTTATGCGCTAGACACTTGGGATTGTTAGCCCTAATTAAATTTCAAAAACACTACGAGTTAACTAAAGTTATAATTCTGAAAGTATTAATGAAATAATTTCTATTTCAGATATGCTTCAAGAGGGAAGAGATCGCCTGGAGAAAGAAATAAAAGAATTGATGGAGCGTGAATATAAAAGAGAAGAAAGGATAAAAATGAGGCTTCGGGAGGATGGTCTTTTAGGGGATGAAGAGGAAGTGGCCGGGGATGAGAACAACAGAAACAAAACTCCTGGGGAGGCTGTAGGGGACCCTAGGGAGGAATCAGTCAAATTAGAAGAAGAGAATACAGGGCTTGGGCTGTCGAGTAGGTTAGGCAGGCATGTTGAATTAAAGAACACAGAAGTAGAACATGACGATGAGGCCAGGGAATGGGATTCAAAGAAGAAGACCAGGCGGACGGTGGTGGTTGAGAAGGAGGGCAGTGAGTCAGACAGTGACGAGTCCCTGGAGATTGGGAAAGGTGAGGGTGGTAATAGTAAAGTGGAGAGCTCAAAGACTTCTGGTGCTCAAAAAAGAAAACATAGCAAGGATGTGATAGGTTCAAATCAGAGTTCAGATGAAGAGAGGGAGGGGATTAATATAAAACAAGAGAGGGGGCAGGATGCTGTTAGGGTGGCAGAGAGGGGGCAGGATGTTGTTAGGGTGGCAGAGAGGGGGCAGGATGTTGTTAGGGTGGGTGAGCGTGAGATTAGAAGAAAAGGACACAGGGAGAGTCAGGATAGACATGTGGATAAGGAGAGGAATAAAGTGAGCGATGAAGATGGTGTTGAGGATGCAAGAGAGAGGCTGAGAGATAAGAGGCATGAGGAGAAAAGGGATAAAAGGAGGGAAGTAAGTGAAGAGAAGGACAGGAGGAGGCACAGGAGAGGGGAGGAGAAATTGAGGCATGATTCCAGTGAGAAGGTGGGTTCCACCCGGGATAAAGAGAGGTCTCACAGAGAGGGTCGGGAAGAGAGGAAGGAGAAAGAAAAAAGAGGCGGGCATGATAGTGAAAGGAGGCATGTTAGTCAACGCTCAAAAGACAAGAGAAAGGATAGTGAGAGTAGCGCTGAAAGCGAGGTTGAGATTAAGAGGGAGAAAAAAGATGATAGAGACACGAAGGGCAAAAAAGTAAAAGATTATTACAGACATTCTGACAGGAAATCAGGGGACAGAGAGGGTGGGTTTGATAAAGAAAGTGAAGGTAAAAATAAAAATAAAATTCCTGATAATGCAGATGTTCATCTGGACTCCGATAATGAGGCAACAGAATAATGTTTTTTTATAAAAAAGATTCTCAAATCCTTGTTATATGCTTCCAGTTTATATTTGCGTACATTTTGATTGTTGCAACACTGTACAAAATTGGTTTTCTTATTTTCATTATCTAATGTGTATGTAAAAAAAAAATGTTGGGTCTGTTTTTCAATGTTCTAAGCATTGCTTTAAAATGAATGTGAATGCTTGTTTTTTGCAAGAGGTATTGTACATTTAGTCCGTTAATGGCAACAGCTGAAGACGTAGCACTGTACCGGGATGTATCAACTTTTAATATAAATGTTTTGTCATTTAAACTTATTTATATTTTATAAAGCAGACAATGGCAGACATACCAAATATCAGATACAAATATTTATTATGTTACCTTTTCAAAATTTAAACTGTTCGGAGAAGTTAATTAGCAAATTTAATTAGCAATAACAAAAGCTAGAAATTTTTATAGATTTAAATCACTCCAAAAACAGAGTTCAAGATGTTGTGTTTCTTCTTCATGAAGTTGTTTGTGTTACGAGTTCGACAGATTGCCATTAATGCAGACGGGGACTTGTACAATGCCTCTTTGTGAACTATTTAATTCCTTCAATCTTTGATTCCACAGGATTTGTCCACAGACTTTCAAGGGGCCTCCGACTGTTTCCTTGTTTCCCTTGAAATGTAAAGTTTATAGAGATGAATTGGTTTCCTCTCATCTTTTCCTGCTTTGACTGGTTCTCGTTTCCTTCCTTCCTTCTGTTGTCAATCAACTACTTCTTCATTGTTTAAATTCTTTGTTTGTTTCTTCAGGTGATCTGAGCAGGTGAATCACAAGCAATAATTTTCATGAAGTTTTTTAAAAAGTTTCACATCTTGGTTTGAACATGAGAGATTTTTAAGTTGAGCCAACCACTTAGAATAAACCGGTTATTTTGGTACTAGAACATTCTTGTGTTGCACTTATTGTGGTTAAAGTGCAAGTTCAACTATATGAGTCTTCGTGACTGTTGACTTAAAAACTAACTGGTTGCTAAATGTTGTGAAATCTTGGTTTCAACTTATGATTTCCTTGATTCCATCAGAAAGTTTAAAAAAAAACTATTAGGTTTGGTATGGTTGCTAATTATCTTCTTGCATGTCTTTTGGAAGTATTAGCTTCTGTTCTGATTTGCTATCAACTGGAAATGGAAGAAAACAACAATCTTTCCTGTCTTTTCAACTGTTGCTTTTGAGTATTGCTACTGCTTCTTTAAAGCATTCAAAAGGTGGATATATCTTTGTACTGTTTTTAATTGGAACTAAGCTCTTATTTTTAACGAAGTATTCTAAAATATTTTTATCTTTGAAGTGTCTAAGATGTATTTTCAGGATCGCAGCGGCGGTAAGTATAAAAACTCACACATATATTTTATTTTCAGTTATCGAAACAATGACAATAATTATTCAAAAATTTTTTTAAAATTAGGAAATTGCAAATTTTGTAATTAAGATAATTACACAGACAAAGTGGTCTAGCTTATGTGGTGAAAGCCATGATTCGATATGAGGACCCAATTAAAATCTATGCAATAATCTTTTAATAAATTGATTAAATTTAAAATCCCATTAAATCTGTTTGGATCTCAAGATACACAGAAATTAAACTTGAACTTTTCTTTGAAAAACTGTCATTTTCCTATCACTGTTATTTTCCCATAGAGGATGTTTGTAATTAAGCACAAGTTGGTTCAAATAGTTAGGAGTAACATTTTGCGTTATGTGCAATTTTCATTTTGTTAGTTCTTGATTAAAATGTTCAAACTTGTTTAGATAAGACTTAAGGTGACGTGTGCACATTATGCTTTGAATGTGAGTAGAGTATTTTATTTTTCTATGGCATAAATGCTCATGTCTGAATATGTTAAATTGATCAATGCCAACTTGTACAAATATTGTTGGTCCAGTTCAATAAAGTTTTTCTGTTTCATAAAATTGTTTTTCGATGATTTTTAAAAATTATTTATTTTATTTGATGACTTTCCATTGTCTGCTTAAGTAAACTCAGAAAAAGAATGAACAGATCAGCAAAACTTATAATTTAGGTGGCTTGTGAAAAAAATACAAATAATCTTAAATATTACTTTGTACATTAAAATCAGTGTGGGTGACACATGGATTCAAAATTGATTAAGTGTAAATACAGACCATAATTAATTGTACATTACTCTTTATAACCTTTGTAAATATCAAAGGAGTAGCTCCATTTGTCAGAGAAAGTACCAGATCCATTATCTAATGGGGTTTCTATGATAGATTCAGTACAGTGTTTATCAATCATCTTGTGACACTTGCCCCACCGGATTGTGGTTTGTGGCACATCCACCATTTTCACATTATGTGATGAAAAATATGTTGTAATTTAATGAGTATTTTTATTATACCTAAGCTGACCCGTCTTTGACCATTCCTTTTATAAAGTAAACTATCATGATTGCTTTTTTACTATTTAAAAGAAAGCAACACTTCATTTGCTACTTTAAAAACAAATATGTTATATTTTAAATAATCTAAATTTCTGTAACAAATAAAGCCTCTCTTTTATGGTGGATTTAATCTCCTCTTTGTAATTTGTAGGAGGAATGCTTGGCGATTACAAGTCTAATGTTAAATTTATAAGTTTGGTCTCATGAAAGCCTGCAGTTAATGCAATTTTATAATAATCTCCCCCCAAAATAAGGCCTAAACAATTTTGTAAAATGATAAAGGTTCCACAAAACACTATACTGCCCTTGAAATTAAATTTATGCATTTATTTGCCTCAATTATTCCTGTGATAAAATTCCAAGAAATGTTAATCATTAATTTTACCCCCCCAAAAAAAAAAAATTAAATTTGACAAGTGTTATTGAAAACCAATTATCAAAGGACATTTTCCCAGCTCACTTGAATTTATTAGGCATTATAGAAGCAATGAAAGATTGAACACTAGTTATAAGGTTATCCAAAAAGCAAATTGTGTCTTTATTAATTGTTTTTAATAACATTTATAATATGTCACAAATTTGAGATGAATCCATGAAATTTATTATTAAAAAGTAATATTTAGGTAATTTGATTCACCAGAGCCAGGACTGCCTGACATGTCAAAATGGTTAAGCATAAGCCTACTCATTTCATCCTAATATGGGCACATCAAAAATAGTGATTAATTCTTTAGTGGCTCCCATCATTTTTCAAGAAAAGACCATATTGAATTAAAGAAAAGTGCTGATTGAAAAACTAATTTCCAAAGAATACCTGAAATTGGAAATGTAAGGATAATAAAAATATATATGTATATATATGTGTGTATTTTAACAGAATTTAATCTACCAGAAAAGTTTCAAGATTTTAAGATATCCTTAAGTTAAAAGTATAATTTGTGTTAATATTATAATTAAATCCATCTTCCTTAAACATATGCCACAGGTTGGGGATCCCTGTTTAAAAAATAATAATTGATTCTAGAGTTAAAATCTGTAGTTACTATGACTAATTCTTTAATATTTTAGAAAGATTACTGAATTGTAAATTAATGGAGCCATTTCTTTATCATTATTAACTTTTTTAAATAAAAGAAATTCAGGTCCTGATATTTATAATTAATAGGTTACATGTGAAAGGACCTGCATGAGTTAAAGCAATAAGTGAAAAATTGACAGGGCAAGTATAACATTGAGTTGTCCTCTGTGCATTCATAGATATTTAATCCATAAAAAAAAAAAAAAAAAAAAATAAAAAAAAAATAAAAAAAAATAAAAAAAAAAAAAAAAAAAAAATAAGAAAAAAAAAATTAATAGGTTAAATGTGAAAGGACCTGCAAGAGTTAAAGAAATAAGTGAAAAATTGAAAGGGCAAGTATAAAATTGAGTTGTCCTCTGTGCATTCATAGATATTTAATCCAAAAAAAAAAAAAAAAAAAAAGAGTTCAGGCAAACTGCAAATAAATAAAATAAGAACATAAAGAAACTTTAGAAAAAAAAAAGGTGCCATGCTAATTGTTGGACTTGTTGATAAACACACACCTTTACAGACCCATATGTTATAAAGCATAAAATAAATTTAAGGTGTATAACTCACAATTTAATGTGTAGACAAATGTGTAGATTGAAGTAAACAATGAATTTTTTATATTTTAACTTATTTAATGAAAATATTATAGCAGCATAAATAAGTAGTGGCTGTGTAATCTAACCAGAGATGAGAACAAAAATTAGAAAAACATACTTTTTGTCATTTTGACTTTTTAAATTATTTCAATTTCCCCCACTTATGGTGGTGAAAAGGGGGGGGAAGGGGGGGGGGGGGGGGAAGCATATACATTTAAGGTGATTTTTGCACCTCATTGAAAAATTGCAGAGCCCACCCTTATTGATAATTCAGATTCTTTTTCCAAAGATTACCTTCTGTAATATTCCTACTAAGTTGATCATGAACAAAATATCTCTGAACAAAATCTCCCATTCACATTTTTTCCAAAACAAACACTTTTGTTTCCCCAGAGTCATAATTACTAGCTAAAGAAATCAATAGTTTTTAAGTTCAAAAAGTGAGAACGTTCAACTGGACACATGGACAGACAGCAGTCAAAGTATTTTAGAAGATACAATTTCGGTTTTCAACAAAAGAGAACATTTATTCAAATTATTTCACTCTAACTCTAAATAAATTTCTGCTTAAAAGTGACTGGTCAACATGAATTAATTTTGAAATGATTGCACCATCTTTTTCTTTCCTTATTTGATTTGTACAATGTTCTCTTTCTATTGCCTTCTACAGCAACTTTTATTACGATGAGTCAAGTTTTTATATCAAATAATTAATTTTTTATGGTCAGAATCTGGCAATATTATTTTATGCTTACAGATTGAAGCCATTTCCACAAGGTTGTTAAAATATGCAATTACATGTGTATTTTTTGTTCATTTATTTAACACAACTCATTGATGAAGGAATTATAATAAATCATAATAAATGGCTAACAATTTCGTGAAAATATTATCACTATGGGGAAAAACAAAATATTGTATTTTGCAACCAGAAAATTGAGTTTGCGGCATTATATATTACAGTTAATTATTATTATAAATTTAATTCACTTGTTTGTCCTCATTGTAAAAAAAAAAATAAAAAAAATTGGCACACATTTCATTTGTATATATTTGAAATTCTGATATTCTTGTAGAGTTTAAATAAATTATTTTTATTTTTAAAAATCCATGTACTTAAAATATTAATTTGTAAAATATTATACAAATTCATACTCGATACTCTTTACTAACAAGACACTCAGAAATTTTATCATTGAAATTTAAATTGGAAATAAATAGTAAGCATATATAAAGATATAAGTTTAACTTCATTTCATTTTTTTTAACAACCATAAATTACGTAGGGCTGAACCTATTTCATACAGTTCTCAAGCAGAGGTTCTCAATTCAACATTGAGGGTAAGGTGGCAGTGTGATCCAGGTCAAATCATGCCAGGTTTAGCATACATCGGGAGGTGGTAGTAGTTGTAGCTTATGAAGTTCAGAAGACGCGTCTCCACGGCTCGTTTAGCTCCAGTGGCGACATAGGCCAGCATCAGCTCCTTCCTGTGGTCCTGTGAGAACTGTGGCAAGAGACAAAGTGATGGGGTTCATTGCTGAATGTGTGTGAAGTGTATGAAGTGATTTGATCAATTATTGTATGTGTGTGGACTGTAGAAAGAGATGTCGTCCCATGTATGTGTGTGGACTGTGGGAAAGATGTCGTCACATGTCTCTGTGTGTGGACTGTGGGAAAGATGTCGTCACATGTCTCTGTGTGTGGACTGTGGGAAAGATGTCGTCACATGTCTCTGTGGGTGGACTGTGGGAAAGATGTCGTCACAGGTCTCTGTGGGTGGACTGTGGGAAAGATGTCGTCACAGGTCTCTGTGTGTGGACTGTGGGAAAGATGTCGTCACACGTCTCTGTGTGTGGACTGTGGGAAAGATGTCGTCACATGTCTCTGTGTGTGGACTGTGGGAAAGATGTCGTCACATGTCTCTGTGTGTGGACTGTGGGAGGACAGAAGGCGATGTGGCCAAACTTTCAGGGCCGTGTCCTCAAGGGAGATAATTTATATACAATTACTATATGGCGAATTGAATTTAAAAAATCGTTTCCCTTTAACGACACCCCGATAAATTAATCATGCTACAAGTTGACAAGCAACGGGTGCAATCAACGATTCTAGTCAACGTGTAAGAAGTCCTTATGGACATTAGACGACATTCCCATGGACAAAGAACTCTCTCTCTCTCTCTCTCTCAGATCAGCTGAAACGCAACAGTGTACTGATTGAGTGGTATGTCTGTCATTCTGTCAGTCCTTCTGCCAGCTTTTCTGTCTGTGTTATTGTCATAACCGACACAGCGTTCAGATAGAGCAGCACACCCGTTACATTGCTCCCCCAAAAAAAACAACAAAAAAAAACACACAAAAACAACAAAAAACAAACCCTCTCAAAGTGACACAGGCTAAAATGTCATTGTCGTCTTCAAGAACAATACATTTAGTATTTATGAGGTTTAATGTAAATTATAAACCTTAGTTTGTTAGTTTGCGATTACTCCGTAATAATGACTGAATCAATTCACTTAATATGAAAAGAACGTCGATTTGTTAATCATAATTTTATCAGCCGCTCCAACTCTATTTTTGATTGTCCTGCTTTTCCCTTTCTTCTCATACTTCCATTACGTCTGGTGACCAGAGTTGTCTCAAATAGACATTTAATAGAGTAAATAAATTTAGTAAATTGCTCTATTGTAATGTAGGGACATTTTAAGGGGTGGGTTGGGGGGGGGCGTTGTATAGACGAGGGGGTAAGAGCGGGGGCAGGGTGGGTGAGTAGGGGGAGAGTCATTCTAGGGATAGGGTGTGTGTGGGGGTGGGGTGGGGGAATCAGGGTTGATTAGGAAAAGGGAGACACGTAGGGCTGGCAATAAAGCTCTCACTATGGAACACATGGATTTCTTTGACAACTTTTTTAACTTCGGTTTTGTGGGAGAAATAATTGTTTCATTTTGTTATAACAAAATTACAATGGGGAGCAGTTTGGATGCTGGTGAGCAATTGATTGTCTCTGCTTTGCTTATATGATCTTCCTTATTTTTTTACCAGTGGAAAATCGCTGTATGGGGGGAAAAAAGCAGGCTGTAAAAGCAGGGTTGTTGCAAAGGTGATCAGCGTAATATGAATGCCTTCTGATGTACCATGTTGAAAGCCATTGCATCAACTTTATGACTGCCTTCTCATGTACCATGGTGAAAGCCATTGCATCAACTTTATGACTGCCTTCTCATGTGCCATGGTGAAAGCCATTGCATCCACTTTATGACTGCCTTCTCATGTACCATGGTGAAAGCCATTGCATCAACTTTATGACTGCCTTCTCATGTGCCATGTTGAAAGCCATTGCATCCACTTTATGACTGCCTTCTCATGTACCATGTTGAAAGCCATTGCATCAACTTTATGACTGCCTTCTCATGTGCCATGGTGAAAGCCATTGCATCCACTTTATGACTGCCTTCTCATGTGCCATGTTGAAAGCCATTGCATCAACTTTATGACTGCCTTCTCATGTGCCATGGTGAAAGCCATTGCATCCACTTTATGACTGCCTTCTCATGTGCCATGGTGAAAGCCATTGCATCAACTTTATGACTGCCTTCTCATGTGCCATGGTGAAAGCCATTGCATCAACTTTATGACTGCCTTCTCATGTGCCATGGTGAAAGCCATTGCATCCACTTTATGACTGCCTTCTCATGTGCCATGGTGAAAGCCATTGCATCCACTTTATGACTGCCTTCTCATGTACCATGGTGAAAGCCATTGCATCCACTTTATGACTGCCTTCTCATGTACCATGGTGAAAGCCATTGCATCCACTTTATGACTGCCTTCTCATGTGCCATGTTGAAAGCCATTGCATCCACTTTATGACTGCCTTCTCATGTGCCATGTTGAAAGCCATTGCATCAACTTTATGACTGCCTTCTCATGTGCCATGGTGAAAGCCATTGTATCAACTTTATGACTGCCTTCTCATGTGCCATGGTGAAAGCCATTGCATCCACTTTATGACTGCCTTCTCATGTGCCATGGTGAAAGCCATTGCATCAACTTTATGACTGCCTTCTCATGTGCCATGGTGAAAGCCATTGCATCCACTTTATGACTGCCTTCTCATGTGCCATGGTGAAAGCCATTGCATCCACTTTATGACTGCCTTCTCATGTGCCATGGTGAAAGCCATTGCATCAACTTTATGACTGCCTTCTCATGTGCCATGGTGAAAGCCATTGCATCAACTTTATGACTGCCTTCTCATGTGCGGAGGTGGTGGAAGGGGAGGGTGAGATTGACCATAAATAAAAGTCTCTTCCGGTTGTAACATTGGGATTGTAACAATGGACGTTGGAGACCTTCCTAATTTGACAACTTACCCCAACCTCCTCATCAACCAGTTGTCTTGACAGGTCTTCAAGTGTTGTTCCCGGCTCTTTCTGAAATGGTGGAAAGAAAACAACACAACAATGAACATTTTTTGAAGTACAACAATAATTGTAGTTTTTTTGTTTTTATTTCCCAACCAGAAACCAAGAGAAAACTGAAAGCTGTTGGTCATTTAGTGTCCAAGTCTAAAGGAAAATTCGTTTAGTCTCAGTGGCGGATTCAGGTATGTGCGTTGGTGGTGGGGGGGGGAGGGGGTGTGAATATTTTTAACGGCGAGAATGTTACTTTAAAAAAAACATGAAACTACTACACTTCAAGATTTCCATAATTATTTGTATATTCAAACATTTCCCGAATTATCTTAATTCCGTCTCCTGAAAGAATTAAATAACCATCAGATCATATGTCAGGTTGATATACCTTCGTATGTCAGGTTTATATACCTTCGTATGTCATGTTTATATACTTTCAGATGTCAGATTTATATACCTTCATATGTGAGTTTTATATACCTTCATTGGTCAGGATTTATTTTAAATGTCTTGCCTTCAAATTGTTTTATTTATGTGCTGAAAATGTACAATGCAATCAAAAAACATTTCCATTTATTTGGATCAATAAATCTCATCTTATCTTAATAAACCTTTATATTTTAGGTTTATGTCCCTTTATATGGCAGGTTCATATACCTATCCACTTACCTCATTTGTGATGAGCAGTTCTCGAATTTCGTCCCGGAGGTCAGCAAATCTGTCGTGGTACACTGCCATAATCCAGGGTTCCATTAGATACCTTTGAGAGGTCAACAATTCAGTTAACAATTCAGTTAAAAATTCAGTCAACAATTCAGTTAACAATTCAGTTAACAATTCAGTCAACAATTCAGTTAACAATTCAGTTAACAATTCAGTTAACAATTTAGTTAACAATTCAGTCAACAATTCAGTCAACAATTCAGTCAACAATTCAGTTAACAATTCAGTCAACAATTCAGTCAACAATTCAGTTAACAATTCAGTTAACAATTCAGTTAACAATTCAGTCAACAATTCAGTTAACATCACCCCTGCTATTGAATGGCGTGACCCCGTTAAATCCGAACATCGTGTTATAGCGAGGTATAACCCCGACATGCGCCTGTATGGTCTATCTAGGAATAGCTCCATCAGTGGTTGGGAGCCTGTGCTCAGCGTTCACTTATCAGGGGCTCCGTGTGCATTAATTAGGAGCTCCGCGTGCACTTATTAGGAGCTCCGCGTGCACTTATGAGGAGCTCCGTATGCACTTATCAGGGGCTCAGCGTGCACTTATCAGGGGCTCAGCGTGCACTTATCAGGGGCTCAGCGTGCACTTATCAGGGGCTCCGTGTGCACTTATCAGGGGCACCGCGTGCAGGCAACTCCTAAACACTAACAAATTGTAAATCATAGAGTAGGCATAAGGCTCCCTCCCCTTCCCTCCCACACACACACACACTCAGAACGAGTCAAAAGGGTTTTGGAATCACTCATCTAAATTTTTGAGATACATTGAGAAGGAAGCTTTGCCATACAGTAGAACCCGGTTATGTCGACGGCCTCGGGGTTTGCCACAAACCGTCGAGATAACCGATGATCGAGATGCGCTAAACGAAAACCAAGATGGCGCCAATATATTAACCTGTGCTTGAGATCTCTTTATGTACACGATGTGCGTTTATAAATGAGAATGTGCGTGCACGTGCTTTTGGAGTTTGTTTTTTTTTTTACACCACAGCGTTACCACGATTTGTTGGATGAAGCGATCGGCATGCTATACAAATGTACAGACATGTTTGCTAACAACACCAGGCACATGTGGGGGGGGGGGGGGGTGACGGATTCGTGAGGCTAAATATTTTTTTCAGCTCCGGATTCGCGAGGTTTTTTTTTCTCTCGCTCCGGAGTCGCCAGTTCAGTTTCTTCAAATACGGATTCTGGGTAAAAAATTTTTATAAAAAAATCAACCTGTAAGAAGGCGTGAAAGCCTACTGAGTATTAAGCGACAAGCTGGTTCGCTATAAATAGAACAGGTACTGCGACCTCTTTGTTTGCAAGCTCCTCGCTTCTTGCTGTGTCAAGATAATTGCGCGGACAACGATATTGTCTTTGCATTTCAATTACTACAGTGTTTGAAGTAGGCAGGTTTCTGTTGTATGTGATATGCAAAAGCCGGCGATTGGTCATGGGGATCGAGATAACCGAGGTTAAGTGGCAAATTTGGCCGCCTTTTGTGCCCGAGATATCAGGGTTCGGCGACATAAAAGAATCGACATAACCGAGGAGAAAATGCTAAGACAAAGAGAGAAATTGGGCGGTTCCATTTCAAAAACGTCGACATAACAGAGTTAACCGAAGCCGACTAAATAAAGAACGCCAGTCTTTCAGCAGTGCTATGAGAGGAAACAGAACAGAGACTAACGAGGTCGTTTAGATACGCTTTAATACAGTGGTTCTCAATATTCCTAATGCCCCGACCCTTTAATACAGTTACTCAAGGTTGTGGTGATCCCCAACCATAAAATTATTTTCGTTGCTACTTCATAATTAATAACAATAATATGTGTTTTCCGATGGTCTTATTAGGGGGTCGCGACCCCCCCCCCCACGGATTGAGAACCGCTGCTTTACAATGTTACAAGCATCATCACCACCGCCACCATCATTTCCCCGCCACGGTCTACGGCTGCACTAAATTCCAAAACCTTTGAATCCACATCCGATTCTTTCAATGAATTGTGATCACAGTATCGTCACTTTTGTGACAGCAGCTAATCAAACAGCGATGACTAGGATGACTCGTGATGAGTTGAGGAATCGCTTACTTGTAAAAGTCGGTGATCAGTCCTTCTTTGAACCGTATCAGCAAGTTATTGAGCATCTTCTCGTGGATTCCAAACAAGCAGAGGAAGTTGTTGGTTGAGAAAGGCTGTCAGAGCAGAAACACATGCATAAAAAAGTAATTTTGTAATTATATCTATACATCTATATATCTATATATATATATATATAGAGAGAGAGAGCGAGAGAGAGAGAGAGAGAGAGAGAGAGAGAGAGAGAGAGAGAGAAACGTTCTGAATTTATTGCATCATCTGTAATTGATATCTTTTTTTATTTTTATGGATTACTTGTATAGCGCTCGTCTCCATGCTATTCCAGCATGCTCACAGCGCTCTGATGTCATAACAATCTATTAACAGACAAATGTATTTAAATATCTCTGAAATGATTTTTTAAAATAATTTTTTAATTTCCCCCAAACTGTTCCATAATTTCGGCGCTATTGCTTCAAACGAGAGCACCCCCCTCCCCCTAATTACTTTTTTCTGTGTCCATCCACACTGGAATTAAGTGATAACACTAGGGATATTTTTGAGTAGACAGCCTGTAATTTAAGTAATTCAACGCCAAACTGGCTGCTGATATCTGATTTCGGTGTTTTGATAGCTGCCTTCCAGAGTCCATGTCTTCCGGCTATTTACCCATAGAGTCCATGTCTTCCGGCTATTTACCCATAGAGTCCATGTCTTCCGGCTATTTACCCATAGAGTCCATGTCTTCCGGCTATTTACCCATAGAGTCCATGTCTTCCGGCTATTTACCCATATTACATCTACAGGACGCATTATGTTAAAGAATGAAGCGTTTGGTACGAGCCCCCCTCCCCTTTTTTCCCCCGTGTCCAGAACTCACCTTCTTGGCCAAGCACGTGATGGTCTCCACAGAATTGTAGTGGTTAAAATGAAGCCTCATGTAGTCCTGGTTACCACCTGGAGATCCTGTTATCAGGACTTGACCCTACAGGAAACAAAACATTGGGGACAAAAGTCTTAGTTTTTATAATACTTTCAAGCCTACATCCTCATCATGTCGTTCAAGCAGAACCGTCGCGTGGGGAATGGAAGCCCTGCGGCTGCAAGAGGGCCTCAGATATTTAAAGGGGGCCTCAGGTGTTTAAAGGGGGCCTCATATATTGTAATGGGGCCTCAGGTGTTTAAAGGGGGCTAAGATAATTAAAGGGGGCCTCAGATATTTAAAGGGGCCTCAGATATTTAAAGGGGGCGTCAGATAGTTAAAGGGGGCCTCAGATAGTTAAAGGGGGCCTCAGATATTTAAAGGGGGCCTCAGATAGTTAAAGGGGGCCTCAGATATTTAAAGGGGGCCTCAGATAGTTAAGTGGCTCAAATTTTTTGAAATGGAAAAAAAAAATGAATTGTAATTATTTAAAATGACATTGACTAGCTTAAATAGCAAAAAATGAAAACTTGGCAGGGGTCCTCCAAAAGTCACGCGACGGCACTGCATTCAAGAGATGGTTGTGATGGGATCGTATCATCATAAATATCATACACGAAATGCCCGTATATTTTTCATAATGGATCGTGTTATTCAGATTTATTTTCTTACAAATAATTAAAAACAAAACTTGGGTTTAACATTTGTAATGAGAAAATACAATTTTATGCGCTCCATGATTTACACGACGTTTTGTAGGCATGAAAAAAAAAGATTTATTACTGGAAGATTACTGTGAAATGTATTACTGTACCCGTGAGGAAGTAGGTCTTCGTTGAGCTACATCGGTGGTTCTTAACGTTGGCCGCACCGTGGTGGAATGGATGGGGGGGGGGGGGGAAGCGATAAAATGCTAAAAAGATTTTTTGTGGGGGGGGGGGCGGGGGAAAGGGGGGCCGGGGCTGCCTANAGAATCGTAGTTGACCACTGGTCAGAACCAGTTAAATGTTTTTGGGTTCTTTCTTTCTGTGAATACACCGCGAAAGAACATTTGATGCTTCAAACAGTACGATCCGTTAGTAACAGGGAATTTACTTCGCAAGGGCGAAATGAATCAAGAACTTTAAGGGGAGACGTGAATTTTTGTCTCCTACTCAGTCACTGGACGCAAAGGAAGCCGGGGGCGGGGGGGGGGAAGTCCGCCACGGGTGGCACTTACTTTAGGGTGGTATTTTCGATTCACTTCATGTAGCCTATATTTCATGCGTATTCTGTAGGCATTGTGGCTTTCTTTAATTGTGGGCGGCAAAATTAAAGACCGCCCCGTGCATCGCCAACTGACTAGCTTCTGATGACTCCAGTGATGTCAAGGCCGTTGCTACCAATGTCCATTTTTCAAACGAGGAACTATTAAGGCAATGCTGCCTTGTCCAATGTTTCTTATAAATTTGTTCGTGGGGGGGGGGGGCGTGCTCAATTTCACATCTTCAAGTGGACAGTGCCAGTAGCGTAGGAAGGTGGCAGGTGGGCGATCCATCCCGGGGTTGGGGAGGGGGGGGTTATATACGGGCGGCATTTCGATCTACTGCAGAGTTTTTATCGTAGAAGAGGCTGGCGAAGATCTTGGCCAACGCAGGGCGGCCCTAACCTCAGCTACGCCACCTATGACTCCCCCTCACCCAAAATCAACTTGATTCACTCCAGTTGTGGCGCCCCGGAGGGTAAGCTTTTGGCTACAGCTAAGTTTCGCCCCTGGAGTCTATGTAGTCCAACTCTATATGCAAGTTAAAGGAAAATAAATCCGTTGACAAAAATCATTTTAATGAGTAACATCAATTTTGTTCCTAGCTAAAAGGGTGCCGACTTTGTCATTTTAGTTAGGGGAGGCGGGAAGAAATTGAGGGCGCCGATGGCTCTCGAGCGAAAGTGTAGGGGGTGTGGGTGGGTGTGTGTAAACCCCCCCCCCCCCCAATGATTTCGCAATGCGTGGAGGCAATGGAGACGACTACGTCAACTTATATTTGGATATGGAGACGACTACGTCAACTTATATTTGCATATGGAGACGAATACGTCAACTTATATTTGGATATGGAGACGACTACGTCAACTTATATTTGCATATGGAGACGACTACGTCAACTTATATTTGCATATGGAGACGACTACGTCAACTTATATTTGCATATTCGACATTTCATCGGAGAGCAACAGGATTTAGGTGCTTCTTGCCTGGCTTGCGTTTATAAATAAACTTTATTTGAAGGTGTTACTAAAGAAAGAGTAATCACGGAATTAAATGATCTAATTCTGTGATTGTAATAGTGTATTATAAATGTTTAAAAAAAAACAGCAAACATTTAAGTATGTAGCTTTTATCATTATTATTTTTAAAATTAGAAGATCAATTATAGAGACTTTTACATTTGATCACCATTGTCTGACGTGCAGAGTTGTAGAAAACACTGTCCCGAGAAATTATATGAGAAAACACAGGGGGGGGGCACTAGGGTGAACATATGGGTCCAAGGGGTGGGGGGGGGCGGTGGCCAAAAAGGTTAAAAAAACCACTGAACTACATCATGGAGCGCATTCGAGGTTTAAACCTGGAACAGGTGACCCGACAGTTTGACAGACGGTCGAAAAATGTGGGTGAACATATGGGTCCAAGGGGTGGGGGGGGGCGGTGGCCAAAAAGGTTAAAAAAACCACTGAACTACATCATGGAGCGCTTTCGAGGTTTAAACCTGGAACAGGTGACACGACAGTTTGACAGACGTTCTAAAAATGGCAGGGGAAAAAAAGTATGGGGGTGGGGGGGGGTGGAGAGGGGTGAGTTAGAAAATAGACAAGTGCTATTTGCACTCCGCACCAACAATTTTCTAAGGAATCTACAATGTTCAGGATTGTAGTTTTCAAAACATGACCACAATGGAAACACTTACGTAATCCGGTTTGGCCATGAGCACCTGCAGCTGTGTGGGGACGCACGGCTTGTGGACCAGGAAGTAGTAATAGTCACCTGGATGGGGGGAACACACAAGAAAAACAATCAGCCCAATTTAGGGATTTTATTCTAGACATGATCCTACATAAGTACATCGAGAATGTTGAGCACCAGACAGGCACACGAGAAGAGTGTGCAGCATTTCATATTTTGTAAAGTTATAGTTTGAAAAAAAAAAGACACGTAAGCTATTTGGAGGTTTCTTAAATCAATAAGTATGTCCTGCTTGAGTCCTACTTGAGTCCTACTTGAGTGAATAGCGTACAAGTTGGACTCTGAAGCCATTGTCTTTACACCGAGGGCTACTCGGAAGCCATTGTCTCCACACCGAGTGCTACTCGGAATCCATTGTCTTAACACAGAGTGCTACTCTGAAGTCATTGTCTCCACACAGAGAGCTACTCTGAAGCCATTGTCTCCACACCAAGTGCTACTCGGAAGTCATTGTCTCAACACAGAGTGCTACTCTGAAGCCATTATCTCCGCACCGAGTGCTACTTTGAAGTCGTTGTCTTCACACCGAGTGTTACTCTGAAGCCATTGTCTCCACACCGAGTGCTACTCGGAATCCATTGTCTTAACACAGAGTGCTACTCTGAAGTCATTGTCTCCACACAGAGAGCTACTCTGAAGCCATTGTCTCCACACCAAGTGCTACTCGGAAGTCATTGTCTCAACACAGAGTGCTACTCTGAAGCCATTGTCTCCACACCGAGTGCTACTCGGAAGCCATTATCTCCGCACCGAGTGCTACTTTGAAGTCGTTGTCTTCACACCGAGTGTTACTCTGAAGCCATTGTCTCCACACCAAGTGCTACTCGGAAGTCATTGTCTCAACACAGAGTGCTACTCTCAAGCCATTGTCTCCACACCGAGTGCTACTCGGAAGTCATTGTCTCAACACAGAGTGCTACTCTGAAGCCATTACCTCCACACCGAGTGTTACTCTGAAGCCATTATCTCCACACCGAGTGTTACTCTGAAGCCATTGTCTCCACACCGAGTGTTACTCTGAAGCCATTATCTCCACACCGAGTGTTACTCTGAAGCCATTATCTCCACACCGAGTGTTACTCTGAAGCCATTGTCTCCTTACCGAGTGTTACTCTGAAGCCATTATCTCCACACCGAGTGTTACTCTGAAGCCATTATCTCCACACCGAGTGTTACTCTGAAGCCATTGTCTCCACACCGAGTCAAGCTCACCCGCCACCACACGCTAAATTATTTATACATATATTAGAGAGATAAGACATTAACTGTCTTTTACACTCCCCTGTGGCGTAGGGGTGTAGGGAAAACCAGATTAAGGGCGGCCCGCGATGTGGAGAAATGTTTGGCTCTACGATACAGTAACATTTCATGGACAGTTACACCAAGTACACAGTAACATTTCATGGACAGTTACACCAAGTACACAGTAACATTTCATGGACAGTTACACCAAGTACACAGTAACATTTCATGGACAGTTACACCAAGTACACAGTAACATTTTATGGACAGTTACACCAAGTACACAGTAACATTTTATGGACAGTTACACCAAGTACACAGTAACATTTCATGGACAGTTACCCCGAGTTTTCATTAAAAAGTCATGGGCAGTTACAACGAATTTACAGTAAAATTTCATGGACAGTTACACCACGCTTGCAGTAGCAATTCATGGACAATTACACAGAGTATGCTGTAAACATTCATGTTACTCCGTGCCCAGTCTAAAAAAATCTAAATACGTCCACGGGGACCGGTCTCATTGAAGTTGGACATCAAAAAAATCCATTCAGCGTTCAGGATTTGTCCAAGGTAAAAAAAAAAAAAATTTGAGTTTGCAGATGGACACCCGCCATGTTTGCCCTGCCATCAGACGTGACCTACATCCGGTCTATAAACGGCCCGTAGAATTGTGATCACGCTATTTGTTGAAGAGGTTTACTTTCAGAGAAATGACGGAGTTCAAAGACTACTTCCGGGTCATGATTGTTCCAGAACAAGTACCAGCCATTTCATTGTAAGCACTAAATAAGTCAATGGCCAGCAGTTAGACAAATAAGTACATGAGTTTGATCACCACAGAGAATTAGCTGATTGGCACCGACACCATTTCGCTGATGACTTGTCGCCCCAGCGTGGCTGTTCGTGAACAGAGTCCCCCAACTACGTGACTGTTCTAACAATTGACGAGCCGTTCGCGTAGAGACCCACACAGAGTCGTCACGTGGGCCCTGCAGCCCTTGCAGCTGCAGGGTGACTGGGATATTAAAGGGGTCCAAAGTTGTGATGTAGTCAATAGATTGAACTATCAACACCCCCACCCCTCAAAAAACAACGACAACAAAACAACAACAACAAAACAACAACAACAACAACAAAACAACAACAAAACAACAACAAAAAACAACAACAAAACAACAACAACAAAACAACAACAAAAAAAACAACAACAAAACAACAACAACAACAAAAAACAACAACAAAACAACAACAACAAAAAACAACAACAAAACAACAACAACAAAAAACAACAACAAAACAACAACAACAAAAAACAACAACAAAACAACAACAACAAAAAACAACAACAAAACAACAACAACAAAAAAAAACAACAACAACAACAACAAAAAACAACTCGGGACAGGCAGTGCGCCTCCAATTATCTGTAATAACAGTTTATTTTTTACATTTTCTCCATACAAATCACATACTTCTGATGATAAAACTTAAGTCAGATACTTCTGATGATATAACTTAATTCAGATGACTTCTGATGATAAAACTTAAGTCAGATGACTTCTGATGATAAACCTTAAGTCAGATACTTCTGATGATAAACCTTAAGTCAGATGACTTCTGATGATAAAACTTAGTCAGATGACTTCTGATGATAAACCTTAAGTCAGATGACTTCTGATGACAAAACTTATGTCAGATTACGCGTGCACGCGGGCTTAGGAAGAAGGGGGCTGGGGGGGCGGTCCAACCGGGGTGGCTTTAATTTTGGGGCGCAGTTATCGGTCAACTTCATACAATTTACCTGTGTTTGTGTATGCTGTATGTATTTTCGGGTTTTTGTTACATAGCGTTGGAAAAACCAAGGACCGATCCGGGCGTAAACACTTCAAGCTCCTCCACAGCATGCTGGACAACTGTGACCACAGCGTGCTGGACAACTGTGACCACAGCGTGCTGGACAACTGTGACCACAGCGTGCTGGACAACTGTGACCACAGCGTGCTGGACAACTGTGACCACAGCGTGCTGGACAACTGTGACCACAGCGTGCTGGACAACTGTGACCACAGCGTGCTGGACAACTGTGACCACAGCGTGCTGGACAATTGTGACCACAGCGTGCTGGACAACTGTGACCACAGCGTGCTGGACAACTGTGACCACAGCATGCTGGACAACTGTGACCACAGCATGCTGGACAACTGTGACCACAGCATGCTGGACAACTGTGACCACAGCGTGCTGGACAACTTTTACAGAGGCGAATAGGCCTATCACCTTGACTTCTTGAGTCTTTAGGAAAAAGCATTGAAACGTATGCTAAAACAATAACGAAACCAACAACTTGTCTGCTGCCTGTTGTCAAACATCTGAGTTGATTTCATTTCAACTCCTATAAAAAAAACACCGCTTTTCCGTCTGAAGTCCATTTGCCGCCTGGAGTCGCAGTGCCATCTGGAGTCGCTGTGCCGACAGGAGTCGCTTTTCCGCCTGGAGTCGCTTTGCCATCTAGAGTCCATTTGCTTTCCGGATCCATTTTCCGCCTGGAGTCACTTTACTATCTGGAGTCGCTTTTCCGGCTGGAGTCGCTTTACCGGCTGGAGTCGCTTTTCCGGCTGGAGTCGCTTTTCCGCCTGGAATCGCTTTGCCCCCTGGAATCGCTTTGCCCTCTGGAGTCGCTTTGCCGTCTGGAGTCGGGTACTCGTGATGTTTTATACCCGTGGTTAGGATGTATCATCAACACACGTCTTTACCACACCGGGGTTAGGATGTATCATCAACACACGTCTTTACCACACCGGGGTGGTCGACCACAGTTGCCTTTGTCTATGACGCCAGCGAACAGAAACGCGGCGCAAAAGGACAGCAGCTCAGCTGCGTGGCGGAAGTGCGTGGAGGGAACAACACCCGAGGCTCTAATTTCTGCATGTTGCAAATGCAGTACAACAGTCCCAACAATACTCAGTCCAACAATACTCAGCCTAACAATACAACAGTCCCAACAATACACAGTCCAAAACAAGAAGGAAGTGTCAGCAATCTTTTGATAACAAAACAATTCAGCAACAGAAACAAGAGCAATTAATTGTATAGCATGCATCGATTATTTTCTCACCATGTAGGACCGCGCAGTCGTATTCTGTCACACTCAGGTACTCGTTGCAACTGTCATAACCTGCACGTGTTTTGGTGGAGGGGGGGGGGAATATCACGGTCGCGACGTCACAGCTGGGGGACTTCATTTAGTCAACGACATTCGATTATCTGTATTCGTTTTTCTTTGACTTAAAGGTTGTGGGGATAACATACTGAATTTTGTTCGAAATGAATTAGTTCGACGGAAATTTATTCGAACGGAGTGTTTGCTCGAAATAAATTTGCTGAATGGAGACATATTTATCGAATTACTTTTAAAATGTCCTTTAAGGGAAACCGAGAAATCGGGAAAATGTAAACATTTGAATAATTTTAAAATAATTCTGTTGGTACCCGGTCCCAGGATTTCTTTCAGCTATATCTCCCATGGGGGGGGGGGGGGGGGGGG